>JAAXNX010000412.1:0-30670 GCA_036491905.1 Folsomia manolachei
GCAAAACCATCTGTTTTGATTTATCAAAATTTTTAACACCCAACGAAGTTTAAAGAGACTCAGTTACAAATTTTAAAAACATGTAGCCATTCTTCTCACTTAATAGGAAACAACGGTATCCTAATGTTTAATAAGAAAGTGAGAAATGTACACGCTCATCTTTGTCATCGCCCGTTGAGCACCCTAGGGCAAAATATCTTCTCCACCGGAATACAGCATATATAGCAAAATGTGTGGGAGTGTAACATCAACACGGGATAAATGATAATGAGAATAATTCCTGCTCTTTGCTATGCATTCCATTCCATTCTCTTCGTTCGTACTATTTCAGAGAGATGAATTTTCCGTTCATTGCAGAACAGAAGACGAAGCTTGGTTTGGTTGACTGGCTGGCTGGATAAAACAGAGCCGGGAGCTAGGACAGCAACAGAAATCCATAGTCAAGCCCATGTAGTAACCAACTTCCTCACTTTTCTCTTGTGCAACCCGACTTGAGCCTCGCATTTATTTCATTTCATTTGACTCAAAATTGTGACTCTGTGTGAGATCTTGCCTCCATCCATACCTAAACTAATGACATGACGGAGTGAGTGAGAGGAAATTACTCCAGAAATGGAAACAAGCATAGAAATCCTTGTATTCCGACTTCATTTCTCTCATCTTCGCCAGCAAACGGTTACCAAGGACTAGTCGATTGATTGCTCAATCCTCCTGCATTATATTACAGCCCCAACCAAAGGATAAAATGAAGGACTGACTTTCCAATACAGTCAGGATGTTGTAGTAGTCACCCCACACCGTCATGGAAAGATCTGAGCGTGATGGTTCGTGTTTACCACTCGGATTGCTTTCCCTCTGCTCCAAGTACATAAGTGAAAGAGAGAGAGATGGATGGATAGGTTTTTAGATGAATAATCCCAAAGAGACGCCTTGTTTAATATGTGGCACAAGCTCTCATTATGTACAACAACCTCGGAAAGAGTGAATTGTAGACGCATGCATATAAGCCACATTTGTTGAATACATGTAGGAGTGATGCGCTAATAGACAAAGCACAAAGGATGATTGGTATAAGAGATGGAAGAGGGGCTCATACCATATAATGGTGGTGGATGTGGACGTATTGATTTAGTATATTTTCCAGCACAGTACGGATGATGATGACACTAACAAGTAGCAAGGGAAGCGTTGATGGATCACGGTCACCCTTTGTCCAACGCCTTGTTCAGTAATTCCCGTTTGAAGAGGGGAGATGAGATGAGCACGGAAACTGTTCGTACCAAACCGTTTCTGAATTGTGTTGTGCATCAAGTAGAAAATATCGGGGTGATCAGACCTCACGCCGGGGTCTGATGATGTGATGGTGATGTGGATGTAGTGGGGGTGGTGGTACGAGCATATCTACCATTTACGGTGGCACTATTAACGGTTGGAGAAAGGAGCTCAAATTGAAAACGATTACAAGACAGCATAGCCAAGTCCATCCAACCAGTCAGTGCATTGGCTGAGTTTCACTTCCTTTATAAGCATCACATCAACCATCACTTTAGTCTCTCAACTGATTCAAGTTGCTTCCTTTATTGTCTTGTCCTGCCCATTACCTACTCCACAACACAACACTTTGTCCAACTAACTAACTACGGTGGAAGGCAACCATTTATTTTGCCATTCTTCCCACTATCTTCCCATCAAACTTTGGAAACACTCTGTTCCCCTTCTTCATGTAACTATGCTTCCATTATCACTCTTCTACAGATTCACTGCAATTGCAGGGAAAAGACAGAAACCGCACAAGGGCTGAATGCAGTTCAATTTCTGGATCCTTTCTAATTCATCCAAGAGAGAATTTTCGAGGGAGTAGGATAGCTCTCCCTATGCGACGTTGGATAATAAAACAGAAAGTTGAATCATATCAAATAATAATTGTTCTTTCAAACTGGATGCTCACCAAAACCAGCTCCATTCTGTGCATTTGTTGGATATAGCCTTTACAAAGGAAGAGGTTATATTGTTTCAACTGACTTATAATATTCTCAGAGATTCCATGCAACAAACTTTGCTCTTCTCCCCTCCCTTGTGTCACTTCATCACAACGAAATGTTTAAGAGTGGTGTTGGTTGGTAGTAAAAGACAGTTGAGAATAATAGTAGGAAGAGGATAGAGTGTTTTACTGCAAGGGAAAATAACGCATAAAAAATATTTCCAAGCCTCAAATCCTGTTTTCTTCCCATCATAATCATTTTCTTGCTGCAAACGAAAACCTTTTATGCACTGATTTCTACTCCCTCTAATTAATTTTACACTACATCGACTAGCTGAACGACTCACTCCTTCCTGCCTCCTTGGAAAGTTGGGACCTTATTATTGACCCGTCTCAACCTTCCTGCTCTCTCTGAAGCAATAAATTCTAATCCCATGAAAGAAGGGTTTTAATGAAAGGGTAATGAATCCATATTTCCCCTTTGCATTTCCTTATCGTCCTACAAAATAGATAATTTGTATTTTGCAAGATACCTTGCCATATTTTCTTTAAACACGTCGCAAAAGGATATCGTGAATTATATGGGAGAAGATAGTAAGTTAGTTGTACAAGTTAGAAGATCATTTAACGAACAAACAGGTTGTTAATGTAGAGGTATTCTTTTTCAATACTTTCACCATAACCCGGATTGAAATTGCTTGTTGGCCCATCTGAAATGACTGAAAGAAATAGTTCACACTTTCTCCCAATGTCGATGAAGGTTCAGGTAATGGGAACTATATTATTATGGTAATCTGAGGCTAGGGAGTGAGGTCGGTCGGAGTTGTCGGGAAAATTATGGAAAATGTTGAGATGCGCCTAGAGCTTCCATTAGTTCCGTCTGTTTGAAAATGATGACATGCACATCTTGCCCTGTGCACAACTTTATAACTCCTTCTCCTAGATTCCAAACCACTTTTAGTTATTATAGCTAATTTAAATTGCAAAATAATGTTCCATCCATCCACTCTCAAATTAGAATGCATTACTGACACAAATAGCAAAGCCACCACACCACCCCGTTCCTGAATCACAAGACGTTTACAAAGCATACTGGAAATTTCCCATTGCTCTGCTTTCTCTCTCTTTCTCTCCTATTATTCATGACTCTTCTTCTTCCACCCCTTCCAGTCCTGCTCTTCAAATGTTTCAAAAATTTAATGTATTCATTTAATAATTCTCAACAGAGGAGAAATTACACCCGGGTCTCTGACTCCTATCTCGTCCAACCATTTTGCTATATAGAGTTACCAAATTACGTCAGAAACATGGAAGAAGGTAAAATGTTGTGTCAGTTAGCCTGTTCGGCGGCCAGGAGCTATATAGCTGTCAATGGTATTGTGTAGTTAGTGGTCGCGTTAACTTCGTACTTGCATTCTGTAATAAAATAGTTTGTCAAAAAAATTACAATCAATAAAGTCTCAATTATTGGGCTCCAATAGTATGAGATGAGTTTGTAAAATTGTAAAGAACAAATATCGGATTAAAAAGCATGGAGTGAAAGAAATTCGTTGCAAGTTTTGTCTGCAGATGACGTCGACATCTGTGCTCGATTCGGGAAACTTTCTCCTCGGTTAGCATTTGCATGGTTTTATTTTTGTAACCTAATAGTAAGTTGCATGAAAGTGATCCTATATTCATGCAGATTTTGTAGTTAATCAATTAATTAATAATTTTGATTTATTCTTAATGTGAGAATAGAGAAATTGCGTTACACACTGTCTTGTTCACCATACATACATACAGTTTACAGTAGAATGATATTATGAATAAAAAAGACATTTGCAAAAACTAATTACAGATTAAAGCAGTGAAAGTGATAGTACGAGTGAACAGGAATTTAACACAAATACAGATTATAGCTCAAGGATGAGTTTTTCCTGAATGATTACAATAAGATTGGTAATATTTACCCAGGAACTTTATCTGGGCGCAGAATAAACTGCTTACAGTAAATATTACCACCACAAATATACACCAAGGAGCAATAATAGGTGGGTGGGGCTATTGCACTGCTTCCGCAGAACCCATATTATGCATCCTTACTTCAAATTTCTATACTATTTTTTTGTATTTTGGAACTTGATTTAATAAAGTTCGTTACGTAGACTTCTGCAAATGAGCCGTGAGTCCGTCGTAACCATTTGAGTCATCGAAGGTGGCTTGGCCCTGGTCTGAGTTGACGGAGGATAAAACATCGCCAATAAGTGGGTTCAACTTTTTTACAATCCCAGGAACTGCATAAGATTTTGGAAGTGGGCCACATAGTTTTTGATGAGCCTTTTCCACCTACAATACAATAAACATTAGTTTAGTTTTTTAAATCCCGACAACATGTCTCATAACAAATATACCTCCAATAAGTAGTCAATGGCTGGAAGGAGACTTTTACAAATTGACTGGTTATCGTCGTGCATTAAGATTCGTAGTTTTGGAGCACCACTCCTCTTCCCGGTTACCCATTCCCGAGTGAAAGTTATCTTAAAAAATAAAATTGTTTATTTACATATATCATAAATTAGCAAGGATGACTTGAGACAAAATCAATCAATCCATTGTCCTTTACATACCTGAGCCATTGAGATTGCCACTATGGACAATTGCACCACGAGGAAAACTGTGAATATGTTTTTCATTTTAGGAATGTGTAAACCCAATTCAGAATTATTTATCAAATTTCAAAAACCTAACTAATATAACCTAAATTTCAAGAATATTGAGCCCAAATATATAAGAAACAGTTTCGTCGGTTACTAGCTATAGAGGAGGTGATGCTCTAGTGATGCGGGCACCAGGAGTGACTCCTAAACTCAGATTCGGTGTCCTTTTATACTGCGTGACCTCTGTGGCCAATCATCATATTATTATTTTTTTTCTCGTCACCTTATTTCTTTTCTGCCCACGCACAAAGTTGCTGGTTAAATCTGCTCACACTTTTTAGAAAATGAATGTGTTAAAAAATGACGCCAACGATCAAACGGAGAAAAGTCAGACATGGCATTAATATTTAATTTATAATGGAAGTGTAGGATTTGTATTATTGTCTCATACGAGTTTCCCAACCACTGCATGATTCAACGGAGACAGTCATATTTCACAAAAATGTGCCTTTGAGCTTCATGCATAACTACGAAACTGGTTTGAATTTCACACCAGGATCAAATATGATAAGCCGAAACCACTCTCTTTCTCTCTTGCAATTGTTTTTATTCGTTTGGAGGATTCCTCATTTAAAAACAAATTTTTTCGTGGGTTTCGTTTGAACATAATGATGTCAACTTTTTCGCACTTACTGACTTGACTGCGAAATGAAGCTGGTGACTTTCTTCTTCGCATTGGACCATCAATTAGAGTAAAAGCAGGCTTATACTCACCCACTGTAATATTTATTAAAATAACCTTTTAAGGAAAAGTCAAAAGTTTCGGACAGACAGGTGATTATGTAAACTATATGTATTCAAGTTTCACCAAAGCAGAGAACAAGTCGGAGGGTGGAGTTCCGAGCGAAACACAGTATAAATTTAAAAACAATAGTCAATTATAGGGTACAAAATAATTCATAACCCTGCGAGAGTAATTTTGAGTTGATTAAGCTGGTGGAAAAAGTTTTACAAAACTAAACCACGTTATGGACGTTAGAAATGATAACTTACAGCTTTCTCTCACAATCAGTCGATATTATTGCTTACGTCTACAAAATTAGTTTTGAGACGAAATTAATAATTCTTTATAACAAAGCACCATTACAAGTAATTGTGCTGCTACATACGCAAGAAATGACATATTCAAATGTGCATAATATTATCAAACAATATAAACCGGCGGTCTGTATTTTGATAACCAACGTGACATACTTTTGGAAATCAATCTGATATAAGGTTCGATTAGGTTTTCAAAACAAAATATTGTAGTTTGTATAAACTTGGGACTAAAGATACGGGGAAAAATTAAATGCCTTTTGATTGCTGTTATTTCGTTGTTCAATCTATTTGAGACATGTATTACACAAGTTGAAAATATTGCAATTGAGAGTGTAGCAGCAAAGCTAATGGTTTAGCACTAATAAAAATGACTACTAAAGAAATCGGCGCAATCGAAATTCAAAAGTATGACATGCATTGATAATAATTTATTGCATTGATAAAAAAATTAATTAATTTTTCTAGTTTTTGGTACATCATTTTCAAAAATACTAAGCAAAATCAAAAATACTCAAGTTGGCAAGAAAGAATGAAATGAAATGAAACAACGATGTATTAGTCCACAAGCGTCATAAGTTACAATTTAATTCCTAAATGTAAATCTGGTTTCCCAGCAGGTCCAACAATAAGTGATGTAATAGCTTATGACCTGCAGGAATGAATACTTATTTGTTGCTATTCTCGGTAAATATTCAACGTCCTAAGAAAAATATTATTGAATCCGTCCATTTATGTTGAAATCGTATGAATAGTCATGAAAAATGATGAAATCATAGTTATGGATCTGTCTGGTTGAGGTTGTGGCTCCATACAGTAGAACCTGAAAGAGAAAGCAGTCTGAGTCCGGATTTTTTAGTGGTTGGTAAACTTTGAGAATTGACTCGCAAGAGTGCTCAGTCTGTCTCTCTTTATAAAGTTCGGATGGAGCCTCATGAAATTTACAATCATGCAAAAAGGCCTTTTGGCTTCCCTTTCACACTCTACTGATACTTGCATTGCCTAGATATTGTGACGTGAAATAGGGTACATACTTTACAGGATTAAGCATGTTTTAATTACATATTACACAGTTACTTCTGAATAAGTCAATCTAAAAGTAATTAGCAAATGTAACTAACTGGAAAATTTGTTTCATGGTAAAATTTTTACCTCGAGTTTTTCTGACATGAAACATATTTGGTCAACTTCCGCTCACTCATTTTCTGTAAATCCCCGCCAGCGCAGTGCTGACAAATTCTTTTTTTTTCTAAAGTCATTGTTGAGAAAATACCTTTGGAAATCGAGCTGTACTAATTTGAACCTGAATACGAATTGAATGAATGGACGTGAGCTGTTCTTCTCTCGGTTCGGTTTGGTTTAAGTGAGTCTTCAACAGTGTAAAATTGTTCCTTTCAGTCTCATTCTTCTTTTTTTGGCTTGTGCTATTATGTAACATGAAAAATTTCTGGTACAATGAATCTTTTGGTGGTCATTCATGAACATACCTAGAGCACTGTTTGGATGTTATGGAGTGAAGGATGAGGATAACGTATTTTTATACGTGTCTCTTCGAAATACGATTTAATGATTTGTTACCCAGGATGCAGGACATCATTATTTGTATGCAATTAATTACTTTTGGTTATACATCGCACAATTCCATCACTATGTAATCGATGATTCAATGTTAAAACAATGCAAACGGGAATCATTATGGAATGTAAAGCGTAATATAGTATTCCAATAATTTCAAAAATTTGGAGATACAATAATGATTTTTGCCACAAATTTTTCTGACTTTAACCAGAATTTACAAATATCTTAAATGCTGAAGCATTTAAAAAATGAAGTTTATTAAATTAATTAATGATAATTTTTCACATGATTCTGTTGTACACATAATTTTATGCTCCACGCTCCATAAAACTTATAAGACGCATAAATAAGAATCCATCTGCTCATTTAACTTATTGTTTTATCTCGGAATTCTATTGTCCACAATTTGTTCAGCATGCCTCAGTGAGGAAGGCTTCGTTGAACTCTGCTATATTTCTACTCAACTTCTCAATTGTAATTTGCCTCCATGTCATTCAGTTATCGTTATATAGATATGTGCCCGAATTAATTATGTCAATTCGTAAGCCAACTGCAGCCAACTTTGGCCTTGATACGCAAATTGTGAATCACAATTTCTCGTCTTATATAATGCAGCTTTATTGCATTCACTCTTATTTTTTATCATGCCGCCACGGTAATTTTATTAATTTCTTATACCAATAGTTAAATTTTAATGTTGTTGGATCCCATATTTGAACACTTTTCAATGGCAATAAATTAGTAATAATAAACATCACGACTTTTGATGACCTTTTCCATAAAATTGGATACAAATATTCCATGCAATGATTTAGAACTAGGAGTAAATTTAATGTATTGGACACAATTTTAAGTTGACCCTTTGGAGGTAGGTACTTGAGAAGATGAAGTATAAATTGTTACTTTCATTGCCATTGTGAAGAAATGATGCATCCAACCTTTTGAGTCAATAGCAGCAATATGTCAATGGATGTTTTTGAGCAGAGTCAAGAATGCTGAGGAATAAAGGGACGCGGATCGCATTTTTCTATTATGGGCACAGGCTGATTGTTTGGGTGACAAATTTAACATCTTTTCAAATATGAACCATTTAGTGGGCTATTTAGTGAGCAGATGCAGGCTACATTCATTCAGGACAACTAAAGCAAATTTTTCTATAGGACAAGGCATCAACGCCGCAAACACATGGTGATAGTAGTGTAGGTATCCTTGGTTCTATTAAATATTAAATCGTGCAGTCTACCTTCAGTAGCATCTCTTCAAATAATGTACCCAACACGGAAAAAAATTGTTTCAAATCGTTTCATGAAAGTGGAAATAAATGCAATGTTTGATATGATTCTAGCAATTCATAGGATTTTAGATGTGGATCCATTTGATTTAAAACAAAGTGATTCAATCATGTAGCTGTCATGGGATGGCATCCATGCAAGTATAATCTACCATTCCACACCGTTTTCGACACGAGTTTTCGGTCCCAGTTGAATGTTGAAATTGGAATCATGCATAATTTGAGAGTTGGAGTGAAGAGGTATGAGTTTTCCTAGAGTTTCAACGTTTGGCCATTTCCCACCCGCGAAAATCCTGTAAGTGAGTGGAGATAAGCTTAATTACAACCAAGGACGAAATGGGACTATCTGAGCCAAAGCGAAGCGTTTTAGCGGATAGAGTGGCGTGGCAGCTAGGGAACATAGTTGGTCATATCTTCATGAGTTTGTTTGCGGTGTGGGGAACGGGCTGTTATCATCCCTTTAATCCCAAATATCTGGATTTTATTGTCCTGTTTCTCCATGGTTTTACGCAACCCTTTTACCAATTATTTGTGCCTCCTCGTTCCAGAAGCGGTGGTGTGGTCTGAGTAAAGGCGGACTCACTCCAGACTATCTGTCGTTTGACACTTTTATCACAACTCTCATCCGGAATTGGAGGCTTCTCCCGTCCCACTCACAACCTTTACATACTCACATCCAGCTAAAGGCTGACATGACACACCAATGTACCACAAACTAACTGCCTCTATTACGGAAACATTAGTCGCCTTCAATTGCTCCGCACCATTCACTCCCTACTTTTTATGCTACTCTAAATCGCATGTTTTAGCAAATTCATTTCAGATCCCGTCAGATCTGATAGGGTTGGGTGCGTCAAAATCCCGTTAAAGTTTACAGCTTTCCACAAACCAAACTATGTAACCACCATGATACTTACGGATTTATCAACCACTTACTTCCCACCCAGCCAAATAAGTGAAGTGTAGGGCTATGTATGTATTAAAATGATTTCCAGAATTTAGTCATGTCTTCCCCATAAACAGGAAGGGTTGCACAGAGCTCTTGTGTTCGTAGGTGTTTCAAAAGTTGGATGGAAAGCTGATTGCTTCTTTCTAAATCACCTAACACTAGAAGCAAGCAAACAAACGCATCAGGAACCCCCATCACGCTCTACCCTTTGAGCACAAATTATTATTGCTCTTTTTGACATCATCATTCATAAAATAGCCATCTCAAACGTTTGAATTATCCTCATTAGTCGAGCATCATATTCTTCCCCGCAGCGCTTGGTTTGTTTTGCTCAAACACAAATCACATTCCATTCCATAGCCTGTATTTAGCTCCCGGTTGGTACACATCTTTATATTTTTTTCGAGTTTTCTTCCAAAGCAATCCAATGATATGAAATGACCATTGTCAGCGATATCATGGTCCTTGTGTAAACTTCTCTATAAATACTCGGCTATGATGGTATTGATGGTAATTGACTGTGGAAAATAGCAAGTATTCATTTTTGTTCCTTCAACCAAATTAGTTCTTTTGTGATTTTGCATCCCATCATTTCCATTATGTGACTACTTCACAAAAAAATATTTAGCCAATAATTTTCAATAGATATTGAAAAAAAGAGCTGTAAATTTCAATATTCATTGAGTTGAATCATGCACGGCACTGTGTGCCGTATTGTTGAGATTACATACATGCAGATGACCCGAAGCTGGAGATGTAAAGGAAGGAACCAAAAAAACGTATCCTTTTTCTAAGTCTACTTACTCATGAGTCAAGGTAGTCATATAATTTTACACGAGGCAGTTTAGTTTGGTGGTGGTAGGTGTTAGACTGGATGAGCATTTATCTGGGTAATTTCATAATAATTCTAGGCCTATTAGAGGATTTGAGGGTCCCATTATGGAGGAGCTAAAGTTGTATTGAAATGGTCTCTGTAAAAGGAGCTCCATCCTAACCGAGGGATCCTCTGTATATCCCTCCATTATCCGGAATATTAGCCATTCAAACCCTAACAATAGGACAATTGAAGAGAGCAGTCCGTCCCGAGAAGATGTAGTAGCAATAAAAGCAACTTCCTTTTTGTTCATCGCACCTCATTTCAGATGACTCCTGCTGTACAATTTGTCAAGCGGATTATATATTTTTGGTGTGCATTTCACAGCAGTAGCAGCAGGATCTCTTAACAAACACCAACCCGCATATACAACCGTATCCATATTACCATCACCTTTTCCTACTAAATAGTTGTTAGTTAGTTAGCTCATCTGCCTCAATTTCAATGCCATGCCACACATTATTATTATCCTCTGTGCGTAGCTCCATCATATCCCCCTTAATTTCCATTGCCTTCCTATTAGCCAGGCAAGGATCCAAAGAATAAATGCAACTCATTCCTCTAGCTGTAATGATGGATTGCTTCATTCCTGTCTATTATGATGAGCATAATGATGATTAATTTCATTAGGGTCTGAACACCTCACAAAAGATTCCATTTTTACTCCTCTCTCTCTGCTAACCAGGAGAACATGGATTTTATTTAGGTCTCATCTCCATTGGGCTTCAAATCACAGCTTATAAAATGCGGATTAAAGAAGGTGGTGCTTCAGAGGAGATGTCTTCATTACTATGACTTCTTCTACTCCACCCTACCCGCCTGTGCAACATTCACTTTACGGATTGAAACTAAATAATAACTCCTCTTGATTTTCCGAACCAACAAACTTTTCCATTTGCTAAAGTATGTACGACACTTATAGAAATTACTGTGGAAGGAGCCACATGGCAAGCAATTTGGTTACTCGGAGAGAAATAGAAAGAGAGAAATTACTCTTTCTACAGATATTTGCTTTAAAAATGGAGTAAAATCATGGGCTGATATGCATACGAAGAAAAATGAGTGGGAGCAGCTGTGAGACACGAAGTGAAAATGGGCTTCTTTTTCCCTGTCGCTTATGGAAAATGAGTAATTTCATCACATAAAATAGTCTGAATTTCTTTCCTCCATTTCCTAGTCGTCGTCTTCGTCGTCGTCATTGCCGGTCAGGTGGTGGTGGCAGTGGCGGATCGGATTCTACCTTTTTCTTTAGGATTCAGAAATCTAATTGCAGCCTTTAAAATAATATCTGGACTACATTTTCAATCTCAGTGTGTCCTTTAATCATGAATGTGTATCCCAGAAATGGGTATAGATGTCTGGAAATAAATGAATGAAGTGTTCCAGAACCTCATGCAAATCTTGGAGATGACTGTGCAAGTCATGTCATGAGATGAGAATGGATATTCATATATTCATGTAAGAGCGAGAGATGAAATTTAGCCAGAAAAATGATGATGGGGTGGGATTTGTCTTAAAAAATGTCTATTTGTACAAGAAGCCCTATTTCTTAGGCACCCATCCTTCTACTACATCTACGGGGATTTATACAAGTGTCCGTTTGTTCTAGGAAGGGGATAGAGCAAAGCATGTATGTTGCATAGTTTATATTATTTTATTTTGCCTTTTTGAATTCATCTCAGTAGCTCTGTTGTATGACAGTACGACGGTGTTCAGTTCTGTAGAGGGTTTCCGTCTAAAGAGCGAGTGAATGGAGGAAATATTGCTGATTTCTTTCTCGGTGTGATGGATTGTATTATTTATACAAACTCTGAAAACTTGAAACTCATTTGTCTTTGTGTAATGGAGATTTCTAGAAAAAAAACAGGAAGAACTTGAAGTTGTTGAGCTGCCTTTCTCGTTTCGTAGACGGATTGTCAGCTCAAATGAGTGAATCCCATCCCCACGACTACTTTCACCATTCCATATCTCGGGATAGATCCGACTTAACCCTTTCGCCCGGCCCAAACTTTGGCACCCGTACCCGGGCATGAAATAGAAGGAAGGACACTACTCTCTTACTATGCAAATTTCTATTGTTCATTCCACACTCTCTCAGTAAATTGTAGGTGTAGCTGGCTGAATGACATGGTTGAACTAGTTAGTGCAAGAAATGATGGCCGTGTCGTATGGTTCCAGTAAACAAGCTCTGATTAAAACTAAAAAGTTTTTCGAAATGGCCAAAGTGTCATGTTCCGTGGAAAAGGTTTATTTTATTCATTTTCCGTTAATATATGAATATAAGGTTTCTGTCGAGTTTGCATGCATAGGGTACTTTTAATGTGTATGTTGAATGATTACTGGACTGTTTTTACAAAAGTTTGAATACAATTTAAGTCCTTAAATTATTTAATTTTGCCATAAGTACGGTACGCATAAATCCCAAGAGTTACGTATTTATGGCATATGTACATACAAAATTTGTGTTTATATATTTAAATCAGTAGATACCTAGCCAAGGGGCATATTTAAGTAATTATGATATTCACAAAATTTCTAAATGTGAATGTGACACATTTTTTCATATGCTTAATTGCCTAATCCTCTTATACATGTCGTCGCTAGTTGACTCGGTAATGATGGCCGCTTAGGCTTATAAATTATATGCTTTTCTCACAAGGTGCAATGCAATACGAAATGCTGAATCATGATGTCAAATTATTTTTTGTGAAGAGAAATAAACGACAACAAACTTTGTTGGAATTATCTGTAAATAGCCAAGCAGTCAATTAATGATTTGCAGTCATTAAAGAAGGTGGACGGAACACATGTTTCTTTAATGACGGTCCGAGAACACGATAATATTAGTATGTGGTGTGCATTATAAAATGTAATGAAGGCTTTAATTCTTCGTAAAAGGTTTAGAATCAACTTATTGCCACCTCATATCCTTAAATATCTCTTGATGAATGGATCAGTTACTCTTTCTTAAGATTTGATCGTTTTAGGATGACTCAAATAATTCTCTAGCTGTAATTTCTTTTGACTTGTCCCGTGTTTCATGCAAGTGGTAAATATGAAGAGACAAATTTAGATATTTACTATTATTACAATACCCACTTTCTCATATTTCGTATCGCTATTCATTCACGGAACAAATGTATATTTCTTAAATCAGGAGTAAAATCTTATTCCCAGCTAAATATCTACATATACTTATATGCACACAACAATTTTGGGTAGGAACTTTATACACACATAAAATATATAGAATTTACAATAATGTGGGAATTAACTGAGTTTCCGGCCTATTTTATGATAAACTAGTGGAGCATATTATTGGAAAAGTCAAGTCAAAGTCAAACTTGAATGGATTTAAGAGGATCATTATGAGAAAAGGTCACTTCCGTTGGCTCTTTGTGACTTTTAGTCAATGAACTGGTTCAAAAATTAACCTGAGAATGGCCTTTGTCAACTGGATGGTTGACAACAAGGGATTGAAGCGGAGGGCTTACTATATATGACTCTACTTTACCTTAATTTTCCTCTCCACCTTGTATTATCCTTTTGTTTGGTGGTGTCAATCCCCTATTCAAGTAACACACGGACGAAGAGGAATTAGTAAAGGAAAAAGGAAAGGTCGTCGTCGCAGTCGTGGCAGACTTGATGGAGCCGAAGATTTAAAGTGCTTTTAACATTATTCCTTGGACGCTGCATTTTGCGCTGTACTTGATATAAGCCTCACCAACTGGAGACTGTCATGAATTCATGAGGTCCTTTATTTTCCTAACGTTTTAGCCAGATCAAGAATCAAGTCAATTATGTCAGATCCTGGAGATAATTCCTGCTTAGGGATAATTCTTGTTTAACAGTTAAGTGTAAATTCTGATCGATTCATCGGGGTTTGAAGAAGGCAGAAAAAGAAATGAAATTAGGGACAGCACAAACCTTAATCGTACTAATTCCTGTCCAGTTCAACCATTTCCATAATTCAGGTTTTTTATAATATTTAAAAATTGTAGTCAAAACTTTCAAAGTTGGCAGTAGTGTGAAAGTACATTCCTGAATTGCTCTATCTCAAGAATAGTCAGGTTTGTATTTTGCAGAGGTTCAGATCAACAAACAAGTCGTTAATGGTGTTGCTTTGAATTAGAACAAATTCATATTTAATACAACATCAAAATGTACATTGAATTGCCTGTCACTATTGCTTTATGACCATAAATGCATATTTATGTCCTGTGAGTTTCCTACAGGCAAAGGGTTGGACCAGAAACAACGCTTTAATAGTAATTGAATGAGACCAGTAAATAACACAATTGGGCCTGCTTTGGCTGGATAATTCTAATAATACTACGAATGAGTTGCTCGTAGTAGAACTATGTAGTAAAATTTAATGGATTTATGAATGAAACGGAAGAGGGTGTGTCCTTGGGTATAGATTTTCCAAGACATGGTGTCGCTTGCTTTATACTCTTACAAACTCTGATGGTTGGTGGTCACCTCAATCCATGAAGGTGTAAAACAGGTAGCTAACTATTTCTCGTATAAGTCTCAGAAATTCCTTCCATCTACCTGTTCACATCCGCTCCTTCTTCTTGTTCATTCATCCAATTTACCATTACCATACTGTAACAACCTCGTAATACATATCTGAGCTGGTAACCTGTGCTACTTCACTGCACTCTTCATCATTCCTTGAATTCAATTCATTCATAATTTCCAACTAGACTCCTTACTTGACTTGACCCTAGAGTTGCCGCTCCCCAATTATTGCACTTCATAAAAATACGAAATTTTACGCAGGTCCATCATCAATGGACCATGGACGAAGAAAGTGTCGTTTCAGATACAAAGGAAATTTAGTCAGATCCAGTCAGTGGGCGACGCGCAGTCTACTCCACTTCAGTCAAGTTTCCTTTTAGAATGACTTTATGAATGGTTGTAGATGGCTCAAATTCCCAAAGTCTGTAAAGAAGTCAAACCTCATATAATAATATGGTAGTTTCGGAAGAGTGTTGGAGTCACAGGTAGATTTTTGTCAATGAACATTTCTACTGAATGAATGGCATATCGATTACCTTTACTAGCCTACCTATTGCTAGGGGTACTTATTTATACGACACGACACAATCCTCAGATGACCCTTCCATCCAGCTTAGCGTTAGTTCTTGGCTCTCACAACCATATATAGTTGATCCGTCAGTCGTCATATCCTATTTACTGCCAAGCAATGAATATGAGGCACTCTCTTATAATGTTTATAAATCCGTTAAATGCTTCTGGTTTCCTGACTTTTATTCATCTGAACAACAATGGCGGAAAACTTATAATGGACCGAAATGTAGGATAATCTTCCTTGACGTTTCCGCTGCAAAATTTTAATCCTCATTCAAAATTTTTCTTTGAAATTCGACTGCGACATGTAGTGAACTGCTGAACATATTTGTTCGGATTGGATTTAGATTGAGCGACTGTCAGGACTCGAGGGAGTTAGTTTAGTGGTGTGGTCACACATGTGGATTGTTGTAGAACAAGATGGATGAGGACAGAATAGAAAATGATGGCAGATTTGTTTTGTTACGTGACGATATGTACAATTGCACAGAGACAAACCACATTTGTTGAAGGGAATATTTATTTTATTTTATTCAATAAAATCAACTGCAGCCAGGAGGATGACCCATACATGTTTGTGGCCATTTAATAGAAGACAGTAATGGTCTCATGTACATATGCTTACGTCATCTCATGCTCCCTCATTGTGCATGACTAACATCATGTTTCATTGAATGCCAGTAAATTTTGTCAAAGGGGTTTTCAGATATTGGCAGATCAAATACAGGAAATAGAAATCGTACTAAAGAATGTAATAAAAATATCATTATAAACTGACCATACATTGTATGTGTATCCATTCAGTCATCATTAAACTTAAATATAGTACCAAATGAAAAATTACATAGTTGTGGCAATAGTATTTGTACAGAAAAAATTGCAAGTCATCCATGAAAAAGGTTAAAACTCGGAATGCCTGTGGGTTGACGGATATTGTCATTAATGAGTTGATGGTTTCAATTTTGGGCTGGTCGAGGAAGTTGTCGGTATTTACCGGAAGGCCACAACAAAGTGTTTTGATCTAAGAAAAATGTTGCTTGCATTACATGCACGCAAACTTGTTGGTTGGCTGGAATTCCTGTTGTAGAAAAAGTGTGAATTAAGATACAGAACTGAAAACCGTTAAAGACCACAACGCAGATTTTTTATTGGCGCTATTCTGGCTCTAGGTTAACTTTGACTTGATGGGTATTACACACAGAATGACATGACATCGTCATCACTTCATATCCATCCTGTCATAAGAGTGGAATGTCAAAAGTGGATCGACTGCCTACATATATAGATGACGTTCAAGACTATGATCATGTGATCGTGGTGGAATAAATGCCCTTATGAAGTGGACACAGGTGGATTTAATGACCACCAAATCCAAACCCCACAGTCCAGTAGTGCGGTTTTTGTTATACATACCATTGGTTTTGCTGAATTTTCCGGTGGACCACAACATATAGAAAAGAAAGGAAGGAAAAGTAAACGCGTAACTTCATGCTGTGCACATGTGTCAGACTGGAGGGAAGTGAGGAACCATTATGAGCTAAGTAACTCTACCCATCATTAACATTGCCTCCTTTCTCTTCTTTTTCCCGTCTGTGGCCACAACAATGGAAAATGAAAGCCCACTCACTCTTTATCTTAATAGTGCATCTTTTCTAATAACCTCCCTCAACTTTCTAAAGTGGACCACTCAATTCCGTCCGCGGGGAAAGGCAATGCACTAATAGTAGACAACATATACACTATACTACGAGCAAACGATTGCCAGCTTGATCTCTTTAATGAATAAAATACAGACACGGCAAGGTATCCCGAGTTTATAGTCATATGTACAACTCTCCAACTAGTACAACACCCAGAAACAAAAAGAGGTGAAAGACTGTTGTATAAAAAAGTGGAGAAAGAAAAAAAAGAAAAAGGTGAAAGCCATAAAATGAAGACGGAGAAATCCAGGGAGGGAAATATAGAGAAAGTGAAAGTTCCGATGAACAGGGAGTACATCTCACTAGAGACTCAGTTTATTCCGCCCTTCTCAGCACTTGGCTGGATGCTGTTGAGAGAGAGAAGGAGCCAATAGATTGTGGCATATCCGAGATAATATTTTTTATAACGATCCTCAATTCCATTTTATACGCGCACTTCTCCAATGGATTCCCTCCTTCTATCGTTCGATAGATCGGTAAAATTAATACAAATGATTCCTATGAACAGGGATATGTCGGGCGGGGGCCCATAACTCTCACGGAACCCAGGATTTATGCCCATTTTCCTTTTCCAGCCACCACATCCAACATTGCCATGTATATATACTCCTTGTCTTACTATTACTACTGGAGAAAGGCCTTGTTTCGTACCCGGCTGCTGTTTCTGTTCCACAAGAAGAAAGTAGTTACTACATAGTTGTAGAAAAACAGAGCTTCATACACCCACTACTATCACTTCATGTTGCTGTGTCTACTCGCTCCTCATACTAACAACATGATTATCACTCGCCTCTCATGTCCAATCTTCCATATAATTCTTGTGACAGGACCTTCTAATTGTTTTCTCCCTCTTTAAACCACTCACTCACTTTTTTATGGCGTAAAAGAAAATAATAGTCAGACAGTCGCTGGTAGAATACCAACCCATAGGATGGAGTGAATGGATGCGTGATAGCTTCTAGAAATAGATAGACCTTCTTCACTTGATTGCAACCAAGGGCTCTATTCAAACCCATTTGAGGGGATCAGAAATGACAAATAAAAAGCCCTGTTCATGAATGTTGCAGACATTTCAACCCAGCACATAAGAGATACATGTACATATTTATATGGGGAGGGACGAGAGACACAAAATGCAGTTGTTGTAGAGTGAGTCGTCGGTACATTTGAAAAACAACATAAAACCCTATCATGTAGCGTAATGGTGGCAATATCCCATCTTATCTGTTGGCGTCTTTATCAGGATAAGAGAGAAAGAGAGAGAGAAAAAAGAAAAGAAATGGAGAAAGTCAGTTGTATATGGGTTGGTTGAAAAACCCATCCTCTTGCCTGGAATCTCTCATCCATAAGTGCAGACAAAGAGACTCGCTACCAATTTAAAAAGCTTCCAACTTAAAAACCTTTCAACTCAGTCGTTACACGTCCTGTCGACTTGCCTTTTTCTTTCCGCGACACGACCCTTTGCCTCCAGATTCGTTCATCTTATTCCTTGAACAAATTCTCTTTTGAATAAAGCTGGCCAAAGATTCAACTCCATCTCACTTACTCAGGTTGAGACTTTTGTCTTTATAGCTACAAAGTGCACCTTTCCATCCCTCTGTCACCAGACTATAATTATGCCACAAATATAACAGTGGAAATATGATGAGACCCCATAAACAGGAGACAAACAGTTGTGGCAGAAAATATAGTAAAAATCCAGCGTCACACGTGCTACTCATACAACGACATAAGTAGCTTTGCTGCGACAAAGTTGTTGTATTGTATGCAGATGGGGGGAGGCATGATTAAACGAAAAGGCGGAAATGATGGGGCTCTATAGGCCATAATATCCTTTAATAAAAACAAGCTGTTGAAGATGAGCATTATTGCGGTGGCTGATGTTTTGTAGCAGCAGCAGCCACAAGTTATTTGGCCTTGTTGGTAGAAAAGAAGTAAGTCGTTCTTTACTCAAAAGTCATAAAACGGAGTGTATGAGTGTTGCCAGAGTTTTCGGAGGATATCTAAGCACTGGCAAATGTGCTTTAGGCCGTGAAACAGATCATAATAACTCCTACCGCCTTGGCCAATCAATATGCAAAATAAGACAAAAGAATCTTCATTTGAATACGAGTAGTCCTAGAATCCACCGTTTTTCTGTTGTAAATTTATATTGCATCCCTCTGTTTTGAAGAGTATCTGTGCCTCCTTTTTCATTGATTATCTTTGTTTTCCTGTTACAGAACAATAGAGGTTTGAGCAAGAGGGTGGTTTGGGAAATCACTCACAAACATCATGCATGCTGGAAGGAAACAATTGAAAAACTACATCTAGTCCAAATAGCCCATCTCAATGCCCGTGTGGTGCATCATCAGATCAACCATGTACCAAAGTTATAGGCAATTCTGTCAATGTGCCCCACAGCAGGTTGTATCTTGATAAAAAAAGTATATGAATGTCATTCAATGAACTGCATGCGTCGTCCGTAAAGATATGATATGCAAACCCCCACAAAAATGAAAATTACGCATGGAAAGCAAATTTCGTCTCTAAACAATTTAGATTTAATGTTACACAAAAGTTTGACAAGTGACTCAAAACGGTTGCACAATGATTGCCTGGTCGGCTACATTTATTTTAATTTATTTTAATAGTTTCTCACATGAAATGATGAAGTTGGTGAACAAAATTAGCATTGCAACAACAAAACTAAAGTGACCCTGTGTAGTTGTATGTAAACTAACTCCTCTCTTGCTATGTAACTAGGTATGATGGAAATTAATACCAAATACGTCACGTGCTTATGCAAGAAGGAGATGCTACATTACAATTATAATAAATAAGTAACTGGTATCAAGGTAGTATCTGTATGTAGAAATTTTAAACATCTTTATTACTAGATGTTACACATTTGTGGTTTGGTTAGTTCGCAGGTATGGCTGCTTAATTATCGACATTTAACGCTCATACTTATAACATTATTTAGCAAACTACTTACTCTACGAAAATCTCTAATCCTTTGCACTAATTGTATGTAATTATTCTTAAATTAGCATGTTAAACTAATCAAGATAAATATTATAAATTTTATCCTCATGCATACCTCTGGGAGTATTGGGTGGACACTTATCGCATGTTTAAAGCTGTGATACCTTCAAGCAACTTGATTACTGTAAACAATACCAAGAAAATATTTACTTGTGTGTGCATGCAACTATTACTAATACCGACTGATGAATGAGATGCTCTCTTTTTATCCACCCACTCATTCCTACAACAAAATAAAATGAAAAGCAATTCTATACAATAAATAAACGCGTGATAAAGTCTTTGGATTAAAATTCCTCCTTGAAATGAAGAAGAGGAGGAGGTATGTAAATATGATGCATTGCATGGGACAAAATACCGTCTCTTATCCCGTTATAATAATTAACTGTCATTGTTGTCGTGGTGGAACGGGGGATGAATAGGGAGATTTCTGGGAAGTTCTGCGAATCCCAAACTTGATATTGATTCTAGAAACAAGCCAACAGTGACCATGTTCCATTTCTTGGTAAAGGACTTTAACAGCCATTAATGATGCTCATCTGAATCGTCATGATACTTGGATCGTTTATTATGGTGATGCTCCTCTATCAAGTCACAATCATCTTGATCCGATGTCTCGCACATTCCTTCCCTCTCCTCTTGGTTACGTTTGGCCGTGGCTAACTCCGCCGCGTGCTTTTTTCGCCATTTCGTTCTCCGATTTTGGAACCAAACCTGAAAAACAAAAGACAAATGGCTCATTAATTAAGATGAAGGGTGAATTAAATTGGGCGACAAAACACGAGAATGAGTGGATTTATTCAGCAAACTACTTCCACCCACCCACCCGTCTAAATAGCCAGTTCATTTCACTAATGGGAAAAACATGAAAGTGGAATGGCTGACATATTATAGTCTCTCTCTCCAGCCTCCTTCTCCCTGGGCTTAATTTACCAAGAAGAGAATGCAAATGAGAAAGAGAGAAAGTAATAATTTCTGTAAAATCACAATGCGAACACTGTGGTTGGACTGGTAGCTTCAGCATCATCATTGCGCATTCTACAGCCCAATTTTCTCAGAAACCAAGTTAGTTCCAACAACTTTCCTCCAACTAGGACGACATTCATCAGACCTCATTCTACACGAAAATCATACAGCCTAATATTCCATGAAGGAAAATTACTTTGCAAACACTTGGCACCAATGTTTCAGAGTCCCTGGGTATTAACCGAAGGCTGCTGCTGCTTCGCCTTCTTGTTTTCCTAATGTTCTATACATACAATTAGAATCTGATAATGTGGACAATGTTCGTAGGAAGAAAGTCAGACATGTAGCTGGGTAAATTATTAATGGCTATAATTTTAAGATGCCAGGTAGAATACTCAATTATCATCATTATCCTCCATGTTTCCCGCATTTATGAACATGGATATATACTTGAAAATTATTCTGTTGGAAATGTATAACCCAAATATAGAGAAGATTGCTTTTTGCCGTCATTATTGCTCTTGTTGTGTTATCTCTCCTTGTGATTTGCCAACTTTAATGATAAAGAAAGTTGAAGCTGGTGCAGTGCTTTCACAAAACAATTAAGTAAATATTGCGGATACCTCGCCAGGCCACGCAAGGCATACAGTACCACAAAACTTTGGATGACAGCTGCTACACTACTGTACAATATCCCATGTTCTCACACCGTGTGGCACCCATACTTGCCTCAAATTTCACCACAAAATAATGTTGGACCAGAAAATCAGATGGACCTCACATAACACCTACTGACAATAATGAGCTGTGTGGTGGGTGTGGGTAGAAAGACCCACTTTATCACATCGCATCAAATCGTTACCAAACCCCTGATAACGATAAAAGTTGCCGACATTGACTTTCTTTGAGCTTTTATAAACCTAATGAAGTAAAATGAAATATGTTTTCGTCCGGGAGTGACCAAAAATAAAGATGAAGTAATTTTAGAATTAAAACAAAAAACTGTACAACGAGGTCAACACCTTCAAACTTTTTTAATTTGGTTCACTACAAGTAAATAGATAACAACTTGTGGTTGGTGATAAAATAATTGTGTATCAGAGTTTAACGAAAGAAGGCACGTGAACACGGTAAGGAGTGAAAGGAGGCATGCATGAAGAGAGGATATAAAATTTAGCTAAACCGTGAAGCTATATGGGAGGGAGTCAAAGAAAGACGTGTGCAATTTGGAGTGTTGTTATCATAGAAATGAAGTGGAATTAGAGGCACCCCACATCCAATTACACAGCAATGTGATTATGCGGACAAACTGTATTTAAACTACATTTTCATATTAAGGACACACTGTCATGATGCCAGGATACAGGAGGCGGATGCAACTATGGCATGAATGGCTTTTACGCCTACTTATTTACTTATGTACGAATATATCCATGCCCTCCCGGGAGAGAGACACGGTTTTTGTTTCCACAAGGGACATTGACGCTCCCAGCGTGGTTCCCTGACTTAATTTTATCATCAGTTGTATCATCAAATCAGTCTTATCAAAACATCCGCCGTATCTAATCCTTTTACTGGGAATGATTATAAATTATTTGTATCCAAGCACCTCACTAATTCTATTTGTGGGTTATTTGTACCCTTCAGTTTCTACCCTTTATGTTCTCTCCATTTATTCAAAACTGTCCAACTGCTCGCCCTTCTTTGCAAATTCACAAAATTATCATTTTGTCTTTTTTCTAAGCTTTTCTGTCCTTCTTTTCGTGTCCGTCACATTTTGCACAATCAGAACAAGATGTCTGTCTCTCACTGTTAAAGATATGTTAATCCCATCCCTTTCCAAACACATTTAAAAGCCAGCCACAGGAAACCCCTTGTTAAATTTGTTCAACAAGCTTATCAATACTGCTTGCCAGAGTGGAGAAGCGGCGAGCGATAAGTGCATGGATCTAGGAAAACGAAAATGGTGCTATTTATCATTAAAATTTCAGAATTGTCTACTTTTCACTGGAGCAGTTCACCAGAGAAAGCCCGAGACCTAGCCGAGGCTCAAATCTCGCCTCGACGGCAGTAATGTTGATTAATGATGAACAATGCGAGTCATTAGCAACAAATTCCAACACTCCACAATAGTTTTTCGTCTTGACACTCGTTTTCCTCCCTCCTTAGCTCACTTGGATATCATCTTAAACACATCACGGCATACCACGAAACACAAAGGCTTTCTCTTCCAACTCAGAATAGCTATAAAGCGATCAACTAACGAAACTGCTCCACTTTCTTCTCCGATTTGTTTCTTTCTACTTAAATGTTTAGTAAAAGCATTGAAGAAAGTATAAAACGATAGTTTTATTACCAGGGAACATGCAGAAAAATGCTATTTTTGCAACAAGTTTGACGACTTGATTTCAACAAGCTTGCAACTTTTTGGTTTACACTTTTGCAATAAAATATACGAGTATTACAAACCCTTAGCCGGCTAGTACTATAGTCTCTACATACTTAGGTACAAATACGAGTATTTGGCTTGTCGGCAGCAAGTGATGATCTCGCTTTATCTTTAGAACCATCCCAAAACTGAGAGACTGAGATTGACTGCTTTTTAGTGTCTGTATTTGTCTTTCATTTTGAACCAATTTGATAGTTTATGACACCTACGTCTGCTGGTCTGGTCAGTTGGTGAAAGTTGAGCAAACTTTGGCAATCGATCCTCTGTCATGTGGACAAGTTTATTTTACGAGTTCATCTACTACCTCCCTTCACTCCAGTATAGAGTATGGTCACATATGATGCACCCTGCCACATATAAAAAGAATCGCCATTCTCTCACGACACTGCTTTCATCATATCACTAACTCGCATGATTATCCCTTAAATTCGTAGCAAGCTAGTAAGAGATGAGCCGACGAGTATACAAAGGGAGAGGTTGGATTACGATGTATATATTTTAGTCAAGCTAGATCAACACATGGAGTTTTACACGCAACAAATAATGAAAGGCAGGGAAAGGATGTATCTTTTACACTGATTACGAACTATTTAATTCGATAAGACCGCGTCGAAATGGAGGGTGTAATAATAATGACATTCTTCACATTTATGTAGCAGAACACACACAACACACTGGGGACTAATGAAAAGGACACCGAATTTATTAATTCCTTCCTCGCCTTCATATACTGACTCTTTTCGGGGCATTGTCTATTTATTTCTCACACATTTCCGTCATTTCATTCATGTCATGCCCTGCCAAACCACACAAGAGGAACAAATAAGAAAGGCGATGCCAAATATAATGCCAAATATTTTTAAAAAAATTGTAAAACAAAACAAAAATTTGGATCATTTGTGTGTGAAATTTTAGCTTAACAAAATCAGTAAAGATTTGTCTGTATTCACTTCACAAAAACATTTAGTTTTTCCTACCCCAGATATTAGCTCCCTTAAACTTTTACATCATCTCTCCCATCGAAAAGCACTCCAACTCAATATTCAACAAAAGTCATGGCCGAGCCAAAATGTTGTGTCCATGCAGTGAAGTGATGGCACTATTCCCATCCCCTTAACAATATCATAGTCGTAAAAAATAAGCTCCTGCTCTTGACTGACTTTAAAAGTCGGGAGACAGCTACATGGGAGCGGAACAGTGGTTTGGTATCAGTTTGTCGGACAATCAACTCACCCGGAACAGAGTCATATTCCATGAAATGCAACGAGATATCATTTAACGGCTTATGATATCATTGAAAGATTGAAAGGCAGTGCCGGCCATAGAAAGAACAGAGATCCTCTCATTCTCCCTTTCTCCCCTTTTCTGTTCATGTCAAATAGCGGATGGTTAGAGAGAGGGGCACACAAAAAAACTAGGAATTTAAAGGCATCATTTGCAAAGGTATGATTTGACAAATAGAGACAAATAATATGTGTACCCTGTCCCAGTTCAGGAGCCCTTCCGTGACTTGACTCCTCTGCCGTCCACACCAGTTAAGCAGCGGTATTATGTCCGCTTGGATAAATGTGCATGGAAACTGATCCCTAAAGTACACAAATAGTTACAAGGTATGAAGGATATGACTTGGGAATGGGAACGGTGCCGATGTGTATAAAAGGCATTCAAGTGAATGTAGCCAAAATGACATGACAGGGAGACCTTTAGCCATTTCAATCCGTGTAAAATGCACATGATCAACGCCAACTATAAAGCTTCAAAAACTTTTATCTGGTCAACAATAATCAGATGAATGGAAATGATCGGATGGAAAATTGATCCCCTTCATTCCACTCATCTAACTAAACTTGACTCGTACCAAAGTCCGTGTCAATTTTTACACTCGATCCACCGAACAATCTTTTTCATAAGAGTGAACTCCTCTAAATTTGTGTCATTCAATCAGCTAACCTTCAACTTTTTCTTGACTCCATCCCCACACGTTTTAGCATTTTCCACTTTCCTCAAATTATTCTCGGCATGCAACTTATGCATGTAAAATATTTTATGCATGTATCTGTCTCCCGTCCTTGCATGGTCACATCACATCTCTTCCCATGCACGACTGCAGTTGAGCTGCATTGTGAGAACTGTGTGGCAACTTTCAATTTTTAATAATAAACAGAATATAACAGGATGTCCGAGATGGCGTGAAAATAAATGACATGTAAATTCTACAACTCTTCTTCTTGAGTTGGGGAGTCCAACCCAACCCAACAAAGTAAATTCGATCTGAATGGATAGAGGGATGGACGAATGGTCCGTCCGTTGAAAGGAAACCGCAAAATGATGGTTTATAAAACACTGATGGATTCAGACGGACTGAATGATGATGCAGACTGCTTGATTCAAGTTAACAGATGGACGGTTCATTGATATGCAAAAATGGTAAACGAACGAAACGAGGATTATATTGGATTTCTGAGACCCGTCCGGCTGACGACCGATTCGATGATTTTTTTTGAAATCTGCATTACATTTATAAATCCCACTATGCTACATGTTGTATTATCTCCACTGCTCATTTTAGACCAATACAAATCTCTTCTTGTTTCATATTGATAGAGGTCTAAATAATGACTTCCCATCCATCTACTGACGAATATCAGCTTTATGCTCTAACAATATTTTATTACCTTCCCAGACAAACCCTTCCCAATGGCCAGATACATACTGAGCGAGCCATTGTTGCATTGTTAAAAGTAAAAATGCAGAGTTTCAGCCAGGAAGGAAAAGGGAAATGAAAAACGGATATTATAGAGTGTCCCACTCATAGCCCAGTAGTGAACTTGAGTCAGGGTAGACCACCGTAGTGAGGTCGCCTTTGTTCCTAAATTTTGACACACTCGACACTGACAATGGCTAACTCCGCCTTTAAATATCATGGGGTGGAGATAT
This sequence comes from Folsomia manolachei, assembly GCA_036491905.1. Lineage (NCBI taxonomy): Eukaryota > Metazoa > Arthropoda > Collembola > Entomobryomorpha > Isotomidae > Folsomia > Folsomia manolachei. Next base: position 26,587 of record JAAXNX010000412.1, read on the forward strand.
CTCATCATGAGCACTTTTATTATCAACCCACTCTTTAACTTAGGGACGGAAGCTCTCATGTTCCCCTCATTATTTCACAATTTCTTGTTTCTCCTTTTTAAAAGCGACCAAATCTAAGGAAAACGGACGAACCTTATAAAACAAATTGGATATAAATGTAGTACACTAAAATATTTTTGTGTATTCATCTATCCTGTAGATATGCGGTTTGGCAGTGCGACCATATATGTATTCGAGAAATGGATTTTTATGAAGCAAAATAAAGTAAAAAAGAAAGAGAGAGCAGGTGCATCAGAAAATTGTCGAGTTAAACTTCTGAATATTTTTTGTTTTCTTAGCTACCTATTTGCACTTCTTGTAAAGCGATTTAATATTAAAAGAGTCATATATTTCCAAAAAGCTGGAAAAACGAGGAGAGATGACACTCTGAAATATTTATGTCAACCTCAGCGACCCGGTTGACGTTCCTTGAGTTACTTTCAAAGAATTGCGTTCAAGGGCATAATTGTTAGGAATGATTTACTTCCGCAAAAATAAAGTGGCTGCAGTTGTAGAATTCTCAAACAATATAAATTGAGTTGGCCTTTTAGCAAAAAATTAAATAGTATTAACACCCATTTTCATTTAAAGACCTGACAAATACCAGTAAATAATTGTCATTTAAACAGTAGTTGTAACAAATTTGATTTATCCACCATTTTATTCGCTGGTGGATAATATAAATTGAATCACATCCATACAAGGACTCTTTAAGTATAACACAATAAAGAAAGGGCAAAAAGGTTAATTTCCATAAAGGATTAAATCCTGCTGCATGCCTGCCTTCCTTCCTCTTTATTTCTTTAATCGGATCGAGTAATTTAACAACTTCATGTCATGTCTCAGAACGAGATTAAGATTAGCCAAATGGTGTGGCAGGAAACAAGTAGACATGACGGTGTGAATACATAAACCAAAACCAAAAGGGTAAAATTTCATTTCATGCCGAGCTTTTACTTATTTACGTAGTTTTGAATCTCTTCATTCGTTCGTGGGTGGTTGGGAGAGACTAATGAAACATGAGAGTTTTGAATATTTTATTTACTTCTGAATTGCCATTCATCCCATGAGCTGAGCTGACTTTGCATGGACCTCAGCAAAAGATAAGCTTCAATGTCAGTTTTGTTGTTTTATTATTGAAGAAGTGGCTTTTATATGGGAGACAATGAAGTTGTTCAGCAGTCTCCATTGTAAAGTGGAACACACTTTCTTATCTTCTAATTTCACAACTTTGTGCATAAATCCACCAAAGGAGACAGCCAACTTGGGCAAAACAACTCACACACACACTCTTCTAACCAATTAAGCCACCCTGTCTTCTTGAGGTTGCTCTCACAGTCACCACATTTCCTGACTTTCTCCATGAAATCTTCTAAATATCCTGGGAACAACTCCATCCCAACCAAATGCACAGCCAACCAACCAGTCCGTGGCCTCCTCCCCACATAACAATCATCCCACTCTTTTTTATCTCCAGAGAAAATCCATGAACTCAATCTTTAATACTTGGTCCATCTCTAATCCCAGCCTGGTTCAAGCAGTTATTAAGTAGTCAACTTAACCCATATATGACCTTATTGGTGCACTAATTGAAAAAAGCGACAAACGGATAAATAATCAATTCTTACCTTGACTTGAGATTCGGTCATTCCTAAATTAAACGCTAATTTTGCACGTTCCGGACCAGCAAGATATTTGGTTTGCTCGAATGTCTTTTCCAAAGCAAAAATTTGATGTCCACTAAATGTTGGACGGGTATGTTTCTTTTTCCCATCTTTGTCATTATTTGATCCACCCACTGCAAATGTAAACAAATAAGTATAAGTATAAAACCACGAGATAAAATATTATGCAACTCCAGCATTACAAGTTGTAATCATAAATGTATTTTCATTCAATAGATAATCATTTCATACATATCGACACGTGGCGTGCAACCGTCGTATTACACTAATATCTGTCATTTGCCCATTTCTCTCACCACCATGTACAATCAAAACCGTGTGCAAGTCGCCCTATGACACTTGTTTTCAACTAAATTGCACTGCAACCAAATAAACCTTCCAAGGATTTGTAACAATTCAAGTTGAACTTGACTGAAACTAGGATCACATTACTTTCCAAAGTTTGCGGCTTATGACAAAACAAGCAAGTAACACCATGCACACCACGCTCAATTTCATCCCTGATAAGATAATGAACGTCCGTGTGGGCTTGTTGTGCAGACAAATTTATGTGAAAACTGCACAAAACGCCCCTTGAAGCAGGCAGAGATAAAGATGGTTGACTCACAAAGCTCTAAGCAAATAATGAGAATTAAGCTGGTTCCTTACTTAATTGGAATACAGATGATACTCGTATTTGCATTAAACCTGGGTAACTGAATGAGCTCTTCCATTCACTCAGTTTTTCATATCATTCAATCCAACTTATTTCCATCATTCCATCCGAAACAATAGTGTCTAATTTTCCATGTCACATCATCATCTATATTTTATAATATTACGGCAATTCTATACAATCTCAGCCATACACGACAACAATGTTCTTTACTCCTTTCCAAACAAATGAACTTGGAAACGAAAAAGATGAATTACAAGGACAAGAGGAGGAAACACAGCCAATAATGTGAAGTAAAGCAATATTTTTGTGAACCTTGGCAGAGAAAGCACTTTATCTTTAAAAGGGTTGGTTGGGCTTGGTTCCTTCCTAGTAACTATTTAATATTGAGCAAGTGCAAGGAAACCGTTGTTAATTAAAAAAAATGATAAGCAGCCAACGCCAGAGATTGGAGGAGTTTCCCGAGTAAACCGAGAAAGCAAGGCCAACACGAATGCTATTAAAGCCTCTTACTTTTAATTAGTAGCTCCTGTTAATAATAATTGCTGTGTTCTTTTAATTTGAGCTTTGGTGTGGGCCCATTCCAACCACTCTAACACATGGCTCTAAGAGCCCTTCTTGACAAGGTGGTGGTGTTCTGGAGAAAATAAGTACAAGAATATTCTGGGAAGAAAGCAGAGTATTAAGTGCCCCCAGAAACACTACCGCAACACCCAACTCCAGCCAAGAACACAAGTGGCTTGCTTTTTTGGTAGTATATACATAAGTGGCAGTGGAGTCCTGTAGGCGGCAAGTGAAAGCAAATTACCATACTTTGTTCATTACATTTCTCTCGAAATTAAAAACAGGAAAATTTTCTCATCTAATAAAGTCTGAGAGTAAGGGGAGTAGGAAGTGAGCTACGAATGGGAAATAATGGTGGTTTGTCTGGTCCTGGTTCCTATGTATAATAATAACTAAATCCGTGTTTGAGACAAAACTTTTCTCCGCTGTTTTTATAATGCTCTTTATATTACACCGTCCCCATCCAACAGTCACACTTTTATGGCGGTGGTAGTATGAACCAAGTCAACGTTTTCTTCTGCCAATATCCTTCATTCTTTCTTGGTGGCTTCATTCCCAAGCACCCAATGTCATGCCAGCCTATTTGTAAGTATACCCATGAAATGTGATCCTTACTAGCCGAATGGTTTCAAAAAGACCCAGTCTACTGCTGGTCTAGATGAAATGGAGCATTATGAGCACTAATATTAATAATCCAAAAGCCCAAGACTTTTCGCTATTCCATGAGAACAAAGTACTATCGCCGTCATTATTATTCAGCTTGATCTCCTTTGTTCCCTTCTCTCTTTTCTTTAATGCCTACTCCCTTGGGTCCAGTAAAGTATTTTTATATTTACACTTGCCGAAATGCTAGCTTCACTTCCCGTCTGTCGGATGATCAGACTCTGATCTGCCTTGGAAGTAAAAATGGGAGGAGGATGATGCATTCAATCTTTTTTCCTCAACACCCAATGGAGCATTTGATTAAATAAATGAAAACGGAATTGGGAGGAATAATGACGTTTGATTGCTCATCAGGGAGGGATGAGTAGTAGAGAGATTCTATATATTTGCCCACTTGATCATAGTGATGACCAAATATATTTAGGAAATGTGTATAATACGTACCTCCAACCATAATCAATTTGATTAGCTGAGTGAG
>JAAXNX010000413.1:0-30667 GCA_036491905.1 Folsomia manolachei
TATTTCGAAAGACCAATGAAAAAGTTCTTTTAAATAATCCCACTGATATTTGAGCTGTATTCATTTAATAAGAGGGAAAGTAACGAGCCTACATCCTCTAGATAAGATTACAGTCCTGTAGGATTTATGTTTGGAGAGTGTCTTTTTAGTCATTATACTTTTTATTTATCAGGCATCTGTAGGAAAAAAAAGTGCAAAACTACTTCTTCTTCCGGGCAGTTATATTTTGTATGGCAGATCGTCTCTTCATATGTGGCATACTTGGATAGTGCAGATAGTTTCATACAAATAATATACTGCCTTAGATATATGTAACTCTGCAAAAAGATGCTTCTTCTCAAAAATAATAAAATTGATTCGCATGCATACGACTTTTCCTTTTTAGAACCAAATATTCTTGAATCAAATAATGTTGCTTGGCCTGGCAGCACGTCCATGCCCATCGTTGGCTCCACCGGGAGAGAATGGCACGTGATGAGAAGTTCATTTCATTTTCTTTTCTCACGTTAAGAATATGACATATTCCATATAAACTTTATAATGTCAGCAAGTAGTAGCTTCAACCTGATTCAGAAAAAGTGGGCCCAGTACATGCCCTGTAGAATTTATTTCTAGAATTCTTCCATTAAAACCCTGAGGGGTGAGGGAACAGTAATCTTGCATCAAGCATCACGATCGTATCTGGCTGGATGTGAATTGGATAAGGACAGGCAAGGCAGTCCAACTAGAGCAGTGCAAGGTCAATAAAACCACTTCAATCCTCCGATTGTAATGAAGAACGAATCATGATAATGTGAACATAACATTTTCGTCCAGTGCTCTTAATGGTCGGTGAAGGTTGATGGGATGGGGAGAAAATAGAGAAAGTGAGATTGTCAGTAAATGTAAAATCCTCCCTTCGTTTCTGGGATGAAAAAGAAAGCCATGCACTCGAGGCGTAGCGATGGTGGATTGTTCAAATTCTTAACATCAGAGTTTGTTCACAATGTAATGTTTGAGATTAATAATTTTAGACATAACTACTGCCACAATTACTGAGGTTGGGATATTCTGTCAATCTCCCAAATTGCAAATACTTCTATGATTGATTTTTGCGTGTCGTGTGCAAATTAAAAGAAGCACGTTCAATAGCAGTTCATTTTGACATCGGATTACTTAGCAGACTTTTAACATTCGCATTGTGATGGCATATGCCAAAATTAGGAGTCGAAGTTTAAAAAAGCACGTTCAATAGCAGTTCATTTTGACATCGGATTACTTAGCAGACTTTTAACATTCGCATTGTGATGGCATATGCCAAAATTAGGAGTCGAAGTTTTACCAAAGTGCTAAGGATTCGTGAATTCTATTTTAAAGTGAGTTTGATTTTCACGTTTTTTTAAAAATCGCACAAAAGAAGCTAGAAAACAGCACATATTATGTTGAAGTTTGGGAGGAAACGCTCGATACGGATGTTCGTGCTGCCCTGCCGGCGAGAATACGTGATGACTAAGGCAAATTGGTTATGACTTTTAATACTTTTGTTCATCCTGAGATCTAGATCCTTATTGTTACTGCCCTGTGTGAAAAGGAAAAAGCCAACCCATCGTCACCCTTCTGACAGGAAAGTTGCATTAGCAAATTGAGTCTATTTATTTTGATAGAAATTGAAAAACATTTTCCTTTTATTATGAGAGCAGATGGGGTCCGATATCTTCTCACTCCTTTTTCACGTTCATAACGCCCTCGTTTTATCGAATCATATCAGAAGTTGGAGTACCGTAGAAATTTACATTGAAGTGGGAAAGTATCAAAATTGAATCCAGTATAGCAGCAATATTTACACTGTCTCCAGTCAAGTCACTGGCATTTGTTCTTTCAAAATAAAAAGAATAAATAAGCTGCAGTGAAAAGAACGAGAAAAATAAAATGCGCACAATACTCTTGACGATCACTTATTTTGCGAGTCTTAACTACGAGTTCTTTATTAGTGCCAGATTGAAAAAATAATGCAATATTTGGTTCACATTTGTATTTTTGGAGAATGGAGATTTGTTCGTCTTTCACCCAGTTGAAAGATTTATGTGTGCAATTTTAAGTAGAAACTTTTCTCATAAAAAGTCATAATCCGACTCTACGCAAAACCCAATATCGTTTTGAGAGTGGATTTGGCCATTTTCATTTCCTCGGTTTTGCTTGGGTTGACAAAAAATGTGGTCGGAATTAGAATTAAAGAGGAGGAACTAGGAATGACTTGCATTAAGGCAATTCGTTTTTATTTGCTTAGAATGGCCAATTTAGAAGGAAAATGCAATGAAAGATTTGTTACTCCTAAAAATAATTGGGGAGCTGAAGATTTCTATTTGAGTAAACCGTATGCTTGATTATTGTTTAAAATAGCTAAACTCAAGACAAGTGGAATCAAAAACAAAGAGCGAGATCATTTTTAGTCCTTCCGGACAATTCAGCTAATCCGGACAATTGATTAATTTCTTTTACACACATACAAATTAGGTAAAAGCAATTAATAGCTCTTTTCTTGATCTGCAAAGTGTAGATCAACGAAGAAAACTGTAGCGTGATAGTTTATTAGAATTCACTTTAAACTTATAAAACCAAAGTTTTTTTATATAAATTATTTAGAAAATCAGGATTATGTAATTTTGTATACTAAAAAAATCCATAGAATCGGCTTCTTTAGACTACTCCTGACACTCGACGAATTGGATGATTCGAGTTTTTCATGCAAAAATATTTTCGTAGACTTGTGCGTGTTTGATTTATTTATTTCGTGTCGTAAATCATGAGGCAGAGTTATTTATGAACGTCGGCGTGCCTGTTGACAATTCTTTGCTACTGGTCTAACCAATTGCAATAAATGCTAATAACTAGCAATTTTTTTGGTACCCTTAAAAATACTAACGATACAGTTAATAATTTAAAAATATATGTTTGTTCCAAATATGGAATACCAAATCCTAAGAGTTAATCAATTTAAAAGAAGTTTTCATGCAAGTGTTGGTTTAAAAACTGAGCAATAATCAAAAAGTACTATTCAATATACTACTGACATCCTTAATTTAAATTTTGATTTAAATTTCACTTTACAAACTCATAGTCAGCAAGTGATTTACGCGATACATATGTTCATAATCTCATTTTGTCACTGGTAGCACTGCTTTGTAAATTACGAAGCTGCTTTGCTGCGCTCTTCATTTTCTCTCCGAATTCAAACTTTCACTCACCAAACTACTTTCCCAGATCTTTCCAATTTTCGTGGGTAGAGTGCGGGGAAGTAGAGTTCGGAATATTTTGTACCATTTCTCACCCTTCATTTTCACTCTTGTAAGAAAAGTATGTTAAGCTACTAAACACATCTAAAATAGTGCCAAAAAAATGTATGCCGGATTGAAGTAACACTTGCCGACGTAACTTCGACAAAGTAATAGTCCCCACATTGATCAATAAGCATGTGATTCCCAATTACGGTGTTGTAATGTAAACATCTTATTATCTTTACTAAAAAGAAAATTTTCCTGTAATGAGTTTTTCAGTAATTACTTATACTTTTACAATTAATTACTGAATACAACCACGATTAAAACATTCCTATTTACAACTATTCAATTTGTTAAAATAACACATTCGTGACGTTTTGTTCTTTTAATATTCCGAGGTTATCTCCTGCTTATCCTTCAATCAAAAAAGTAGAAACAACATAATCCCTTCATGTCAGACATTTCATAAATCCCCACAGGCTAATTTGCACACGCAAAGTTCAGTAATTCGATCTCTTTGTGTCAATGTAGCAGTAATCCCCTAAACTTTGAACAAAAGAGAACAAAATTGACCTAAACAAAACAAGCATGAATGTGATATGATGACGCATGCGGGTCCCCAGTTAACTTTCACCATGTGGGCCACTGGTGCACTATAAAGTTAGGAACGCATCTCGTTTTGCCTCACTCACACCAGACTCCCATCTCAGTTCGGTCAGACAATAAATGATTAGTTCAAGTAAGAAACTTGGTGCTTTTACTTTCAACTACGACTTGTGCAGTGTAATGTTTGGTTTGGCTGATAGCTCCGCCGAGGGTGATCTTCTGGCCGTGATTACCACCTCATTTGCCAGATTTGCAATCTTTTTTCGTGATAATTGTTTTCGCAAAATTGTTTCATCTTGTGAGTTTTACCCGACTACGTCATCTCATTGTGTACATGTACTTACACCCACGTAGCGAATCAGTGCAGAGAAACATTCCCTGTTATCAAAATACATTCTCAGAAATTTGGGATCATCTCAACCCCCGGACTGGATTTGAATGATAAGCTCATCTTACGTATTCACGCCAATATCGCAGTTTCGTCAAATTCAAATGTAACAAGAGTATAAGACTTATAGTCACTATAAGTGAGTTGACATGTTCTGTATTTATGTTTACGAGCCATAAATTGTAAATATAATACCTGGTACAATTTCGTGGCTCGGTCAGTATTCTACAAACTTCCTTACAGATATCTTCAAGGAAAGTTTCATCCTTTAAGTAAGAAGGTTACATTTTGTTTTAATAGTGTTATAATGTAAATTTGCAACTACTCGAGTAGAGTATTTTTTACTCATATTGGAAAACATTTAATACAAAAATTAAAGCAAAAAATTGTATAAGATCTCAAATGATATCAACTAAATTAAATTTTAAAAAATGCCTTTAAAACCCTGAACGATTAAGTGAAACTGTTTCTAAGTTTTAATAGCATTTGATAGGTAGATTAAAAGAAGCAGCTGACTTTCCCATTTACTTTATGATGCATGATCATTTAATTTGACTCCACATCTTTCCTTCTCCGCTTGTGTGTGCAAGTAAATTAATGATTCAACACTCGCTTTCTTTTTGACAAAAGAAATGAGATTATTTCCTTCGTCATGCAGGAAGTTACATTCCACAAACCCATGAAAGCCACATTCTCTTAAGGTTTAAGGGAAGAAATTCTTCATTTATTTCAGCAGTCTCGCCGGCATAACAAAAGTTTTAAGATTTTGGTGAAGGCAAAATTTGAAACGGGTTCACTAATGGAATTTAATTATTCATAGGACAAGTGACACCCTTTGTTGAAGGGAACCTGAGCTTGCTGGCTGTCACTATAAATTTCGAAATTCAAACAATGTCCGTCCCAACTTGATGCTGTCTGTAACCTTATTTACATAGCTGGACGGAAAGCAAATAGCACAAACACACTACTTCGCTACACATGTATTCGTGAAAGAAGTAAAGTCAAACATCTCATGTGACATGTAACTTGACCATGACCTTGTCCGGAGCCATTTCAAGGGTGCATTAGCTATTCTTTTTTCATCCATTCCCATGTGTTGCCAAATGGCGAGTTTAGTTTGAGTGACAAAAGTGAAAGAAAATTAAATTTCTCAACAAGAAAAAAACTCGACAAGTTTTTGATACAATTTGATCTCATCATTTACAAGTTAGACATCCAACATCGTCTAACCTGTATCAACCAAAAAAATATAGTAGCCAAAGATCAGGAAAAACAGATCTTCCCCTGATCTTTGGCTACTCACTGCAGCCAAATATATTTTTTTACATTAGTCCAATCTACAGTTCTTTTCTAAAGAAGGGATTTACCACAAGGGAATGTATGTAACAAGTTTTTTGGTGAAAGCAATGTGAAAGTGGAACAGTTTTTTGTTTGATTTATTCAGTGTGAGAACACATCGTAACACGTACGCTCTGAGAGCCAACTCTCAAACAAACCCATCCCAATTGTTTTGAGATTTTTCAAAAAGCACAAATATATTTTCCCGAATTTGGCATGGAATAAACTGAATATGTAGCTATTGCCAGAATTGTATTAGAGTCAAAATAAATTACAGTTCATTATTTATTTCAGTGCCCGGAAATTGAAGCAATGTGTTAGACTGCACCTTACCCAAGGCATGGACTACTTAATAAGATGGAAAGACATTTGTCTTCGACGCTTATGCACCGAATTCTAAGAAATATCATTTCTTTGTGAGACAGGCAGTGAAAGCTTTGATCCACAAATTGTATCAACACCAAAATTCCATGGCTTGCTTATGTAACCTCGGTTCTCAAATTTTGAGAACGTAACGTGACTAAAGTGTATTTGGGGATGATTAAGTGTAATTGGCGATTCTGACATTCGTCAACGTCACATGGTTTTGTAGCCTTTGCTGAAGTTATAAAGACTACATAAGCTGCTGTGTTATTCTAAGTGTGAAGGAGAAATAAATCTAGTATTTTTTCAATAGTACACTGACACTACAGGCGTGGTACACAGGTCTGGTGAAGTGAATTACTAGTTGAAGTGCTACAAAATATCAAAGTTGTAGGGTTTTGGAATTGAATTTGTTTCGTCAAAACTTAATTGCTTGATTAAGTCTCTTTTCTGGATCCTGTAAACAACAAATCTTCGAACAGATTTATTCTCCTCATAGTACATTCTAATTGAACTATCAATCTATCGTCCTAATTCGCTGTTTATTGGAATTCTTATGTAGCCCTTAGTTTAAACAAATTCAGTGATTATGACCTCAACTATAGCCATACTGCTGACAACGGACACGTTTTCTTTGCTTTCTGAATCTGATTACTGCTGCTGCATGTGAGTGAAAGAATGAAGGCAGCCAAGCCAAATAATTTGCAAAATCAACTTGTGCCAAATGATTGCCCAATTTCCTCCAACCATGGCTGCTGAGGACATTTAACCAATATACACATCCAAACCCGTAAGCACATTACTAGCTTCAACCTCATTCCACAAAAGTGCTACGGAGAAAGTTAATATGAGACGACACGACTGACAGTGGTGGTTTCCTGTGTAGGTAGTTGATAACATGTTGGTATGATGTGGCTTGAGTTGAGGCGAGAGAAAATTTGGCAAGAACCTTCAACCTTTAATTTCCCATCTGTCTGAAAAGGCTGGACAGGAAGTAGCACCATCATGCAGTCACTGATGACACGAGGCCAGCTCAACCAATCTAAAAATCCAAGCCAAGATGCTAAACTTCCAAGAATACCATGAGTAAGCGCGTGTGTTGTTTTATGAGCTAGTTCTACTTTTTCATCATCCTTAAAAGCCAGGAATAAATTAGCAAATTGAGACTTTGGAACTATATTGACTCCAAGTAACAGGAAAACCATAACTATGCAATCACCTTTCAGTGACTTTTTAACATATTCTGCATAAAATTCTGCATAAAATTATTCGTCAATCCCCACAGTTCTTTCCCTACACATCCTGAATCATTGAGACATGTCCACAGTCACCATCTGCTTGGTGTTGGGAAGTTGCTTGTTAACAAGAAATATAGTCATCGTCATCATACCACTCACCACACCCCGTTTCTGCACTTGACTGAAACCAATGGCACCGCTACCGCTTCAAAACCCAGATGTCACAAAAAACAGAGGAGGTGGCATTTGTCATTTCCTCAACTTGCAAGAAGACAACGTTCGGTTCATCCTCTTAGCCGTGTTCCTCTATGTGTACCTTGCAATTGGTGCATTAATGTTTTCAGCGTTGGAAGAAAATGGAGAAAACAAGATGAGAAGAGATTTTCAAACTCTTTACGATGAATTTATAAGAAACTTCACAAATTGCTATTATCCCTCTCCATCCACCCATATACCATCAGAAGTTCTTAAAAACAAAAAGTTTAACTTTGCCAGTATTGTGGGTGACTTGTCAAATGCTCCTATTCCATCATCGACTTCAGCCCAGGACAAAATAGATGGGGTGGAAATCCAAAGAAGTGAACGAGCAGGGTTGGGGGAGGATATATCAGGAGAAAGTAGAAAAGCGACTGAACCTTATCGTGTCACATTGGACGGCCTTCATGAACTTCTTTTTGCGTATGGAAATGCCACTCAGGCAGGAATGGTGTGGAAAAGAAAGAGATGGGATTGGGTTGGAAGGTCTTTAAGAATTTTATTTTAACAATAATTTACAAATTTCCATAAAAAATTTAATTTCACTTAAAATAAGTCAATAAAATTTTTTTAAATATTTTTCAAATAGTTTTCACTTTGCCTGGACTATCGTTTCAACAATTGGTAAGTACAATACAAACTTTTACTAATGTAATGCAGCACATCATTTCAACACATCATTTCAATAATAACCGAATTTTACTTTAACTGTAAGAAGAGATAAAAAAATAGAAATCATAATGCAGAACGCACAAAACCAACAACAGCTTGAAGGTCCTTGGCAGAAAATGACAGTTGCAATAACAACTCGATTAAGTAACTTGGCTCTGTTTCATAACAGATAACACCCTCATGGCTTGCCGTCACATTCTTAAATTGGGTGCCAGACGATATTATTTTTTGTCGTTTCGTCTGTTTGAGACATTTACAATAAAAATATGGGGAGAATGGGGAGTGTTTGTGACGGCGTGTTCTTCTTGCCCTATAATACTTTTACAGCATAACTGCTATTGCTTTGTTTTGAAAAAGTGATAACAAACGTGGATAGTAATATTCTACTTGGAACATAAAATTTATCAAAACAGTAATTTTGAATTAGCATGATTACGTTTTGCTTATCAATTCCTTGTCACCTCATTGCTCATGTGTAGTTTCAGTATAAAGTTATCTGTACTTTCTCCGTCAGTTAAGTTTCGGTTATTTTTGTGTACAACATGAATATTTTCTACAACATTGACTAAATCACAAAGAGCGTACTTGGTCGTGTTATTAAATTTCACGAAAAAACGATTCAGAGACATACAATTTTTCAGGTTGTGTGGAGCATACTTGCTCGAAGTTGATTACAGTGTTTGTTTCTTACTACAACACACTTTTTGTGATTTTTTTCCTTTTAAAACTTTGAAGTAAAAAATAAAGAATATAATTTATTCAAATTTGGTTAGCTACAAAGGCGTTAGAACTCATTCAGAGTTTCCTTCTAGTTTGATACTACATAAAAAATAGTTATAAAATAAAGTAGGGTAGTTCTATTCATTCAATTTAATGTTGTACAGAAGTTAAATTAGGTGCAACTACTTAATGAAAGACAGAAGTGTTTCATTATGTTTGATTTGAAAGTACAATAAAAAGCAATATTTCTTAATTGATTGTTGTATACTGGAGCGAATTTTGAGTTCGTATAATAAGGATTCAAGCGAATACAAATTTTATGCACTGGTAGCCAACAATTTAATTAGAATTATGGCAAAATTACGCCAACGCAGCCAACAAGCCGCACATAATTCTTGGTTCCTCTGCCAAGCCCTCACATTTAACTTGGTATTCCGTATGTATCTGATAACTTTTTTAGAGTAAATAAAATGGACTGCCTTCCTTCTGAGTATCTGTTCAATAGAACATCTTTATATTCCAAAGCAGTACTTAAAAAGAAAGTAAAAAAAGTTGAATTTTTCTTTGGTCTATTTCGAATAAAAAGCAAGCACTTTTCAAGTCTAAGTAGATTTCCTCCATTCATTCTCTTCTGTTCTAGCATGTAGAAGCTAGTCAAAAAGTAAGAGAGTCGTCTTGCATACACTCACCCACCAAACTAGAAGCAATAAAATATCGACTCAAATCTCATTTACTTTTATGAATACACAGTACAAAAGAGAGAGAAAAAGTGGAAGAAAGTTTAAATCTATGTAAGCTCAGAATTCCTTCATTGCGTTGCTTGTTTAGCTTGAAAAGTTTGTTCAGTTATTTTTCTCAGCTCTTCGTCGTTTGTGGATTGGAATTATTGTGCTCAAGTTAGCTTGAGTACAAATAAAGTCAAAATTTATTGTTATTGACGTATGTTTGGTTTTACTCCACAGGCTATCCGTCCTCGTAAGATAAGTTTCATGTACGTTCACCATGGATTAAGGATTGAGTCGTGAATGTTTATCCTCGTAATTTTGTGGTGAAACAGAATGGATTGTTGAGAAGGCAAATTTGAATCACGTTTACTTTATAGCAGTGAATCGGGTCATAAATTTGACAATATGATATTATATTTACAGTCTAGTCATGCATATGCACTGACTACCAGCGTGGGTTCGCATGGAGTAAAATACAGATAAAATTTGCTAGAGACAAGAGAAACTGGGCAAACGTCATAGTTTTAGAATAGAGTCCTGTTTTTAAATTTACTCTCTAACTAAAGCGGACGGGCTTTCTCTTCTAACAAAATTATTATGCGGCAACCGAAGTAACGCTGGTTTAGGTCGGGCTAACCAGTCGCATCCGTCTGTATCTCGACGTAGGTTAGCCAACATATTCGACACTAAATCTTTCACTGCAGTGCAAAGATTTGTGCTCCGATATTTTTGTTGAATAATTTTAATTCTATTTTTAGTTTATAGGACAAGACAGATGTACAATCTATTCCATTATGCATGTAGCTAAACATGGCGTGCTGAACATACTCCAGCTTTTTATGACGGGAAGCGATATGATTGACCACGAAGCTCGTGCCGTAGGGACCAAAGATTTTTTCTGCTTGGAATCATATATTTATTTCCGATATTGTCCAAAATTGTTGGGAAAGGGATTTACACATTGAATTACATATTGCATAGCAAGTTGCGCTGAAATTATTTTGGATTTTCTTCGTGCAGGATAATATCAGTAGTTCATATTATACTTCAAAATAATAACTTCGTGCAATTATTATGTAATTTTACTCAGAAAACATTTGTTACAATAGATTTAGAAGCACAAAAAGCAAGTTCACGATGGTGGTTTATCAATTGTATACTTGCACATAACATGCAGCTCGAACTCAGCCTGAGAACACTAAACAAAATAAATTCATCGAATCCGAGGCGCAAACTGCGGTAGATGCTGCAGCCAGTTTGGGCTTTACACTAGTTTATATTTGCTCCTCAACAGCAATAAAAGGATTGAAAACCCCATAAAACTTTGCAATCTGTTTACGTCTTGAAGTTAGACTACATATTTTACACGTGAAACATGGGAATGGACTTTTGTGGACTTCACGAAGCCCATGCACGTTGATGTGATGATACAGCTTTTAAAACTTTAAAAAAACAATAATGCAATTCCATGTACCATGTACTCGAGAAGAAGAAGTTGACGTCACAAAAATGTACATGGGCACTTTATGAGTTTCTGGAGACCTTCAAATGCTGGGGTCTTCGAAAAGTAAAATAAAAGTATCTCGGTCGGCCACTGCCCCCACATGCGGAAAAATGAGATGTACTCAGGACGTACTCGGGTGATTTTGTAGAATTTTCGTAAATACGAGCTCCAATGTCAAAGTCTCGTTACTATTTGGTAAACACCTCATTTAAATTGTTAAGTTCTTACATTATCATTAAACTTCTTGATTTGTGCAAATCTTTCTCCAGTAGAATGAACTTCCTAAGTTCAATGTGAAATTTTTTCTCTTTGGTTTGGTCAATGGACTGTCAGCTTGTGAACTCTAAAGTACGAAATATTTTTTTAAAAAGTTAGAATTAGATTTAACTTTCTTCCAGTAAACTTCACTCAATGTGCCAAAAAATTGTCAATTCCATTTAAAACTTTTGGAATCAGTTAACATTGATTTGGCATGTGCTCCTACTTACATTTTGACATTAACTTTCTCTGCCTGTAGATATGCAAGTATCGTTATACACGCATTGCATTGACGTAAGGCTTAACTCATTTTGTAAGATTATCATATCGCATGAGAAGACTCTAAACGTAGTGCAACTAATGCTGCATAACACAGATTTAAAACGGGATTCTGTGTCAGGGAGGAATTAAGTGTAATGGATAATTCATGTCATAGCACAATTGCACGTAGACTTGCAACCAGTGAGCACTCAGTCTGCAATACCCGAGAACATTCGCAAGAAGCCATTACCACGACCGAAATACAACGGGTCACAATCACAAAACGACTAGCAAATAGGACTTTCTATCATGATAAAATTTCAGCTAAATTGGGTTAGTTTCATCTATGCATTGTTTCATTATACCAGATCTCCAGTACAAAAACTAACCTTTTCAACCAGTACAAGAATATTATGTGGCTTTTCCTTTCCGTTTTGAATTAAAAGATAAAAGATACTGCACTCGTGAACATTTCGGTTGTACAATAAGGACTTCGTCATGCTCTGTGTCACTTTTCAATTATATCAGTTTGTACACTACATCGTTAGAGTGAAAAGAATCCATTCAGTTTATGAACATCAACTTGCACTAAACTACAAATTCTGTTTCCTGAGGTTGGGGAGATCATAAAAGGCCTTCGTTGAAAAAATCTGATTCTGAACTTCTCGTGGTTGTGCTAAACTCATATAATCTTATAAAACATTTACAATAAGGTAAAGTGTGATGGCTATTTTATGACCATTAATGGTACAACTGTGATACTGAGTTCTGACTCATGACGCTTAAGTTTTCTTTATTAGCTTCAAAAATAGCTAACCCCTGGTTGATGGTCATTATGATTAAAATTTAAAATAATGACACAGGTTAGGTCTAAAATAAAATTTTCTTGTAAAGTTCAGACAGGGTGCGTATGATTTAAAATTGGGAAAAACGTAATCTTCAGTAATGTTAACTTTGCGAAAAGTGCTCAGTGAAATACATTCGGAACATTCAACAACAAACCGAATTATACCAAAAAACAAGCGAAAAAAAATGAAATTGTTTCATATAAAAATACTTCAAATTGGGGTTAACACTGCCTTAACAAACTTTATTTCTTAATTTTAAAACTACATTGAGTTGAAGAAGCTGTTCAGTTAGTAGTGAAACTGTTCATCTTTTCCCAGTGAAGCCGACTCTTTTTGTTGCTAACTTGGAAGTTTAACGACTTTATTAATTATCCAAGTTTTACTTGCACAGTCAAGTTGCTTTCATTTTCATTTTGGTTGCCAATTAAGGATAAAGCTTAATCTGCAACGTAAGCATACTTTTACTTTACCGAATTTACCTTGTTTGTGAGTTTTGTAACCATTTACAAATAATCCTCCAGGAATTTAAACAATAATTAAGCGCAACTGTTAAACTTAGAGATGACCTTGCAATTATCAACTTGTACAATCCTTGGCATTTTTGAATCAGAAAGTAAGGGATTTTCATGGCAGAGTATTTCCATAATTCTGCGAACAACCGGATCCTACATAGATGGGAAACAAAACGTGTTTTATTTCTCTGCTGATGAGCAGATCAGTAGATGAATGAGAATAAAGTGAGTTAATGGCAGAGAAGTGAGGATTCCAGTCTCTTCCATTTCATCTCACAGTTCTGTTCAGTTCAGTCATTTCATTTGGCCTGTCAGTAAAGTGAAGCAGGTGGACGGAATGTAATTGATGAGAGTCAGATAGGCTATTCGTGAACACGACCACAACAGCCATTATACGGGAGTAAGGCTAACACAGTCAACACGGCATATTATGTAGGTATTCAAATGAATTCATAGAGGCTCCACGTTCCGAGATTGGACAGGTTGTCATTTCACCGAAACTGTACCTTCATTTCATCAAAATGTGACCAAGGCCAGTGTAGATATTAAATTAACTACATGATACATGGGTGTGATGGATCTACTTTGTGTTTGATACCATCTTGCCTGTTGATGGCTTGGTGTAGAAAATCGATAAGGAAATTTCCCGTATGAAAATTTAAATTTATACTCAGTTCAATAGTTTCAAAATACAATCCATTTCCTGAATAAAAAAAACATAATTCTTTGCATATATTTGAAATATTAGTAGTAAAATGGCCACTTCATGTATCGGCTGCGTCAAGTAAGTTCCATACTATCACGATTACATTGAGAGCAAGTATTGGCGTGGGAAAGTGCTGCTTAAAATGTCACATGCAACAACGTCGCATTCTGCAGAGTTTTGTGTCGTGCCACCACATGCAATCTTTACCACTACATACCAACCAGTTCTAAAGGAATAATGGAGCCAGTTCAGTGTTTCACTGAGACTACACTTAAGTCCAAGGAAGGAAGTTGGTTTTTGGTGACAACGCGTTGTCCTTGGGTCATGGCATAGTAAGAGTTTCTGTATCTTTGTATTTATCTCGTCCATCCCTTTCTTTTTCTTTTTCAAGCAGAATTTTGCCTCAGCCAGTTCTGTTTGAAATGCATCACCATCGCCATCTCAAAAAGCATTCAACTAGCCTGACAAAATCTTTATTCTGAATTCTGGCTTTACTACAATCGTCCAAGTTTCTATGCTAAATCGTAACACGCTAAACAAAATGAGATGTTCTGGAAACTGGAAAGTCAACTAAGGACCCGATTTGTGTTAAGTTCGGAGAGTTAACCTGATGCAAGCAAATGAAATGAGATGGGAAATGAAATGGCAAGATAAATTCGGACCTATTCTACTACATGGTACAATTCTGTGGCAGGGTATGAAACGACTGTTTTTTCTAGCTCTTGACGATGTCGCGGAATGTCCAGATAAGAGACACAGTATGCATACTTACATGAGTGTGACGGTGTTTGAATAAACAAACGGTTTCACATGCTTGTACGTCAGTAATACGAAAGGGCAGTTACAGATGATACACTGACGAGGCCTTCGTATAACACAAATAGTGTGGTAATGTGACTTGATCCTTTATATTCCGTTTACAGAGGACGGCAAGCAACTAACGCTATAAAGCCGCAGTGACAGCAAAGTTGAACAAATTTAACTAGATGATGTTTGAGACATGTATTATGTTAACTGGTACATTTTTGGGATGCATACTAAATTTTGACAGTTTGATTTAAAATTGAAGCCATTTTTAACTAGTTTTTTTCTGAAAATTGTTTATCATTAGGTCAGAAAACACACTCAATTGATTAACAATTAAGGAATTGTGATGTAATGATTCTAATTTTAAACATGTCAGTTTGAGACAACCTTAAAAATCTCATTAAGAATTTATTATTGCCAAATTAAAAGTATCCATACTTAAACCTTGGTCCAGTAATCACCGTTTTTTTCAGACTTTATATATCCTGCTGTGCCAAATTTGTGATGCCAGGGAATTGGAGTTGGAAACTTAACTTATGTAACGTGACATATGAAACATAATTATATTTCGTAATCATGTTTTAGT
This sequence comes from Folsomia manolachei, assembly GCA_036491905.1. Lineage (NCBI taxonomy): Eukaryota > Metazoa > Arthropoda > Collembola > Entomobryomorpha > Isotomidae > Folsomia > Folsomia manolachei. Next base: position 15,045 of record JAAXNX010000413.1, read on the forward strand.
GAAGTTAAGCTGTAACGGTTGGTATTTCAGACTCAAATGCTCGTCCAACTTGGAATTTACAAGGAAGTAAAAAGTTTTTCATGTATCAAGTATGATTAAAAAACCTTGCGGAAAGAAAAGTTTACTTGGTGAAGTTCTTTTCCGGATTAATTAGCACATCATAACCAATATGGCTACTTCAAACGACAGCGATGCATGTGCTAAAATACTACTAGATGCTATTAGAACATCCTAAAATTATATTTTCCGAATTAAAATGTTTCAAATCTTGCATCTAAAATGTGCGAACACAGGGATGCATTAACGGAACTTGCTCATCAAACAAATTTTGTGAGTTTGTCCAATTAAGACCAACACTGGTTGATTCATTCGTTGGTTCATTAAGTGGAATTACGGATTATATTCCTGCAAGGTTGAAGTACACCCTTTATCAAGATGAAAATGAAACAAGTTTCTAGCATTCTTGTAAATTTTTAGATGTCGGACTGCAGCTTTTCACTGGTTACCATTCACCTTTGATATTTGCTGCATTGATTCCTGTAGGTTTTTATTTGGCATGCTTGAATTGAAATTTAAATTAGTTCATTTAAAAATAAATGCCAGTAATTTGTTACACCAACATGAGCCGAAAAAGGACTTGAAAAAACTTTGACAACGGTTTTGGTATTGCTCAAGGCAAATAATAACTTTAAAAGTAATTAAAAAGATCCATCTCTAGCTTATGTCGACTTTAACAAGGGAATACAAAAACTATTTCTAATACTTGGGTCATCACGCGTCACACACAGACCGGGTTGGAAACGTTGATTCCATCAACTTGATTACAAACCTTGGCATCAATTTTCTTCACATTTTCCTTTGTCCTCCTACACATTATCAAAATGACCTTTTGACTCTCATGTTCTACACCAAGTTCAGTTGCGGCTCTGCTCTTCAAAAGATGGCTGGATGGCTTGATTAGAAGGAAGCGTTAATTAGTTTTCTTTGAGCAAACGGGAAGTCCCCAGCGAGGAATGCTCTGTATCATATCTCACTTCTGGATGAACATTACAGGTATTATTGAACACTCAGTAAAGGGCTGCTCTTTTCTTTTTGTGGGCATTTGCTTTGATATCAACTTGCCATCTGGGCACTGTAGAACTTGTGTAATAGCACGGGGTTAAACATTGTTTTTTCATAGTTCTTGCGACAGCAATCTCATACCAGACTAGGCATGAACCGACTTGGTATAAAATAATGACACAATTTGTGACCGTGTGGCAGTTGGCTTGCTTGCTGACTTCTTCCTTTCGCCTTCCCCTTTGGCAAACTAAAACGGAAAAGAAACCAAAATCTGCACAATACTTGAGGAAGGAGTTTGTTGGTAGGTATTTAATCATACTGTGATGGTTAAAAGCTTGGCAGTTTTAGTAATAAATTCCAACATGAAATAAAGCCAAGTACTTAAACGCTTAGAACTAGTATCTTGAACATACCCTCCGAATTTTGTCATTCGAACTAACTGCCCATTAATGCGAATTTTAATAAGAATTACGAATTACAGACGGTCTGTAATACGAATGGCCATTGAATTAGGGCTCTTTTCATAGGTTTGCATGCTAGTTTGGGAACTAGGCAAATGCACGCTGTGGAAGTTGTGCCATATTTTGAACCACTATTTGATGCAAATTCACTCGAATGTGCGAAACGAAATTCAAACAATGTTCGATAGATACAGGTGTTTTTTAAGTTTCTGAATGTTGGGTACCGATTTTTTTTAATGGTAAGTTTGTAATTCAGCTTCTTCGTTGGTTGGCAAATGCAGATTCCAAATTTAGATGGATAGGACCCACAATTTCCGGCGGGGTCGATATTTCTTTTCATCATTTTGTGCCGTATTAAGTATTACGTCCTCAATTTTAGGGGCTGTAAATTTTATTATACAGATATAGTGACTTCGAGAACACAACTCAAAAGCAGGCAGTAAATTTGTGTCTTATCCAAATGCAACAAAATGAGAAACTCGATATGAAAATGTTGTGCTGAACAAAGATCATTCAACCCCCAATAATAGAATTAGGAAGAAAGATACGTACAGTTATATGAAACCTTTGCAACGTTTACTAAAGAATGAAGATCTCATTTCCAAAGATGAGAAAACAACGAGTCAAGAGAACCAGCTAAAGATCGAGACAGATAAACCCATTTTGTGCGTCATCCATGAACTTCCTGTGGTAATCTTTTATCTACTCAGAAAAAGAAAGACTTTTACATCTTATTTAATCCAGCCAATTGGATTCAATGTGAGGATCACCGCTTTCTCTTGGATCAGCACACAGGAAACTCGTGGGTGCTTGACAGTATAATCTGTATTTTTCTTAGCTATTCGGACTGCTACACTATATTAGCTGCACCAACGATCTGTAGTTCATGTGCGACGTAAAAACAACTGAAATTGGAACCCATTGCCAACAACTGAATTACAGTTTATTTTGGTCAAGATGAAAGTGGGAGAGCGTATTCTATTATCAGTATTATCATCTCTTCTAGGGCTGTGAATTTTTGCACCCAATGTCACACTTCAACAGGCAGGTTTGCCACTTAGACAGCTAAAAAATAGTTCATCATCCAACCGAAACATTCTTTCTCCGAGCATTTGTTCTTTCTTTCCTCACAAAAAATCAGCACAAGATGATCATGTGTGAGAATACGATGACGGCTTAAGTATCCTGTAAAACCAATATCAGCCAACTAGAGCGGTTCATCTCGTGATACATACTACTCTATTTAGCAGTGTCATGGTCAATTGTTTATCTGAAGCCTCCTGACATGCTGAAGTTTCAAGTTTGATGTGTCATGTATTCCGAGAAGTGTATTTTCAATTTTATCGTTCAATAGTATTTTGTAGAGATCTCATAACATTGAATCTCCGTTTAGTATCATCGATTCACAAGTCACCAATCGCATACATTAATCAATTTATTTTTACGACGTGCGCCCGTCACTTTTGCAATTTTCGGGATAATAATAAATTTGGCAAGTTTGATCAATGTCACTTTTTTACAGCGATCAAACGGAAAGCCAAAGTTGTTTTGACATAGCTTTAATAATATGTTTATGAGTATTAAGTGTGTTTACTTTGTCATGTCACTCGTGATGTTGACGATCGAGGACCTAGATAAATTTTGAGGATTTTAAACAAGTTTACACGAGCATCATATAAAGTTTTCATGGTATTTGAACAGGAAGGCAAATATTTTACATTCCATTTCAAACGAGTCAAACGACTTAAATATTTTCTGAAGAAACGTGGGTGGTTTTGAGTGAACCCTTGAGAAAGCAATTGTGTTCAAAGTTGATAAAATGTGAAGCACAAAAAAGAATAGATGCATTTAATCGCAGATTCATATATAAGACGTTTAAGCTAAATACAACTGTACGTAAATCACAAATTTGGAAAATAAGTATGTAGTCGTTTGTAACCTCGAAATAGTTACGATAAACTTAAATCGCCAATGACCAGCTTAGCACTACTGCTACTCATTTTGCACAATGAAAAAATGTTTTTATGAATCAAGTTTTATAAATTTTTAGTTAATCAAGGTACAAAAAGCTGGGCGAAGTAATTCAAATAATCTATATGATATGATTATACCGATAGGAATATTGTACATCAACATGCATATTATCCATAACACAAAGAATAATACCGTGCTTCTATCTACTTGTAAAGTTAGAATGGAAAATATATACTAAACATATCAAAATGTCAACTGTAATAAAAGCTTAATTGTATTCAAAATCAGAAGCTTTTGAACCCCGGGGAACACGGATGAAAACGCCATACTGGATTTTATATGAATTTCTCCTTCCTAGTTCTCAGCCGCAGTTTGCAATATTTTACCAAACAGCCAGCAGAATAAACAACAAAGGCAGACAAAATATGATAAAAACAACAATTTTATCTTTTCAGCACAAAATTTACTTTGTTGTCTCGTCTCATTTTGACAGGGATGCAGATGCAGATGTTTTGCAAGAGAACCCGACAAGCGACCTTTTAGCCTACTTTGCTTTCACTTTCTCCTTTATTCGTTCCCTGGTTTTTGACTGCATTCCAAACCATCACCCACATGCTCCAAACGAGACACAATTTTATGATGATTATGATTTGTTCTTAAACACTAAAATGTCCCCTATGCCTCGTAAAACAAGCCCGCTGAGCCATCTCATTCAATAAATAAATACTTGAATTGCCCATTAATTTAAGGATTCCTATTGATTGAATTGCAGGATATGGCGCAACTACACCCAGCACGACCCTTGGAAAGCTGTTAATAATTCCTTACGGTTTCATTGGAGTTTCGGGTAGTCTCCTATTCTTCAACTTATTTTTAGAGAGGATCATTACTTTCCTCGCAACATGCATGAGAAGTTACAGACTGCACCGACAAAAACGTCGACCCTGTATTGACAACGACCTTGCCACAGATACCAAACCGGACCCACGGAATGCTGCGGGTTCTGCAGCCGCGGTTGCAGTGACCATTACGGTAGCTGCCGCAAGGCGTGGTGTGTCCCCTTCTAGATCATCCGCCGGTGAAGAGTCTATTGTTGAACAGGCTGACTGGAAACCAAGCGTTTATTGGGTCATGCTGTGTCTCTTCATCATGTCAGTCACGGTTATTTGTGCGTCTGGAAGTCTGTTTCAACTTTATGAGGGTTGGACCTTTGGTGAAGCAGTTTACTTTAGGTATAAAGTACCTTACTAAAGTACCTTACTAAAGTACCTTACTTAGTACAGTAATTTAAAAACAGATAAGTAATTTAACTTTGATTTGGTGTAGTTTTGTGTCGTACGCCACAATAGGTAAGTAAAGAAGGAATTAGTGTATATTGTATTGACTTGGCGGTAGATGTAACTTATGATTTTCACTTGGAATGTAACGCCATGTCCTTGTGTTAATTATGCAGGCCTTGGAGATTATGTCTCGCTTCAACAACCGGATTATGGACCCCTCGAAATGCTTTATAGAATGGTGGCATTTGCTCTTATGGTGTTTGGTTGCTGCTGTATTTACTCCCTTCTAAATGTGACTTCGATAGTGATAAAACAGTTTTTAAATTACATAATCAAACGTATGGACTACTGTGGGGAATGCTGTTGTTGTACTTATTGTCGATGCTCGGCAGCCAAAGTGAGACGAAGAATGAGTTCCAAGAGACGACGACCAAATACTCGGAGCATTCGTAATCGCAACATGAGAAATGGGGTTGGAGGAAATGGCAGAAGTGATCGATGTCAAATATCCGTGTTAAACAAGTCCAACTCAGCAAGAGCATTTGCCCTAGGTCACCATCCCTACGATATGCCAGGGTCATCGGAATATGATCATGAAAATGACGATGACGAAGGTGGATATGAAGGTGGTGGGCTAGGTGGGAGTCGGTTTGACCTGGATGAAAGACGTTGTTCAGGAGAAAACATGATTAGTATTCGTGGCGAGCTGAGTAACAAAGTGAGCTTGGCAGTTATGCAGGTAAGAAAAATTTTAATTTAACATCTAAAAGATATCTTGTCATTCAAAGACTTGTTTTTTTTATTACAGAAAAGACTGTACGAAACTGCACAAATGAGTCGACACTCAAATGCGTATAATGATTGCCCTGGAAGTTTTTCAGCCACGTCGGTAGGACCCTTGGCGATCGTCACAAAAAAATTGGGAGATAATCCAGCTTAGGAATAAATGTTGTGCAGAAGTAACTCTATACAATATAATATGATCAAGTGGCACGAGATGGATTGTCCATTATTGGTCCGGTTGTGTTATGTTTGCATTACCGGCTCATATTTTTATTATCGATTTACTCTCATGAAAAGACCTGACTTGTATGCATAACCAAAATACACACACGATTTCATATGAAATTTACGAGGACAAAGTTTAGTTTAGTGGTGAAAGTTGGTGACATGATTGTGACGTGTGTACCTGTGCTCAGAACAAGATGATTGCGGGTGCTGGGAAAAAATGATTAGATGGACTATGAAGAAAATTGTAGCAGTTGTATTTCGCAATACTATTTTATCTACGGAGGACACTACGCAACTTAGTCCTGGTTTGGAGGAGTATGTAAACTATAAGAAGGTGTTAGAAATTGAGTGTTGGATAATGGAAATGGATACGCTCTACATCCATGTATTTTCATGCAGAATTATATACAAATAAAAAAAGTTAGATTGAATATTCCTGAAAGTAAATATTTAATATTCTGCAATAAAGATATGGAATCTATCATCTTACGGTGTCGTCGTGAATTGCTGAATAATTCAGAGTGATGTAAGAACTATGTATACAAACACATATATGAAATTGTGTGATTCGGTATATAGTTAAAACGCTAGTACTTGTAAATGCAAACTTTTAGGAAAACAATAATAAAGTTACATATTCGTTTCATAACTTGGTTTATGCAAATTTTTAAATTATGAAGGTAATTTATGCTTTCATAGTGAAAGTTTTACCTTGAAATCATTATAAGCTAGGATGGAGTACAACACGAGATGAAACCATGTAGAATTTAATTTTCCACCAAGTTTTTACTTGCAGCTCTGCTTTCTCCTTAGGTATAGCAACCATTGTGCTTGGGAAGCACAACACACAATTTTGTATGGAATTTGCTTTTTGACACCAAGAAGTTCCTCGACAACCACTGAAGGAGAAGCTGTCATCATCATTCATGTTGAGCACTTCTACAGCCGACAACTTAAAAGAAATTCGGAAATGTACATAATATGCATAATTCGATGTCAAGTTTATTGTGTAAAATGTGAGCGCTGGCAATTTTTTTTATGGATTTTTGATTTGCTTAAAATGAAACTCCGAAAACGTTAAATCAGAATTGTTCAAGAAAGCAGCTAGATAAAGTAACGAAACCGCACAATTTATTAAAGCCGGAGCATTATAATCCAGTCTGCATTCATAAAATGGATTGGGCTGATGCCCTAACATATACGAATCAATAAGTAGTTCATATTCATAACTGGAAAATTTAAAGTTGAAACAACAAAATTTAGACGTGCAAAGAATGTTTGCAATAATCACCGACTTAATACTTCCATAAAACAAAGCTCAATCAAACATAGCATAAGCAAAACAACCGCATTCCTACTTTACTTTACTGGCGCCCGAAAGATGAATTATGACTTGAAGGTGTCATACCGCTGTTGCCGCCATTGTGAACATGAGTTGACGAGTTACCATTATTATTATTAGAATTGGATGGTGCAGAGTTTGAAACTGAAGACGCCGTTTGACTTGCAGGTTGTTGCTGCATAGTTTGAAGAGTATCCAATACGGCCATCCCACCTCCTTGCATTCTTCTCATCATAGGGTTCAAAAATACAGGAAGCCTGCCTCGTGACATTGCTTGTGGAATATTAATTATTGGCGGAGCTACAGAGTCAGGATTCCCAAGATGGGCAAACAAACCCATCTGTTGTGATTGTTGCTGCAATTGTTGTTGTCCAGAACGAGATTCTGCTCGAGGTATTCCATTTTGATCCTGGTGTGCCTACAATAAAATTAGTTTCACGTTTTGTAAAATAAAAGTTGAGTCTTATTATTTCAATACTACAACCAGTTCAATTGTTGGCAAAAAATTGCACTTACCGCTTGAATTTGTTGACCAATGTTCAAAGGAGTGACGACACAACCCTTAGGAAAATTACTGCCACTCAAAAATGCACCTGGATTCAGACCTTGATTTCGAAAATGTGCCAGGCGACTCTCGTAATACTCTTGTAACTTCAACACCTCCATCTCAAATACTGATTTCACTTTTTCCACTTCGACAAAAAGTCTGTCTTGATAAGCCATTGCATAAATAAGTTGAACATCCGGCTGCAAGGAATATATGTATAAGCTAATCAAACACCTTAATCAATTATTTTACTCATGGACTAAAAACTGGTAAGTCAATATACCTTATTTGAATCGCTGGTGGTGGTGACAGCAGCAGCGTTTCGCTTGAGGGATTCAACCTCTTCTTGTTTCAATTTCAATTCCTGCTCCACCTTCTTCAATTTGAGTTCAGCATTTTTAGTATGTCTTTCACTTTGTAACAAATTCTTCTTTAATCCGTCAATCTCGTTCTCCATCATTGTCCTTCGTCCCTACAAAAATACAGACTAGATTAAATTTTTGTGACATTCGGAATTCGTAGAGTAGAACATATACGCCAGACAACACACCATAATCAATAGTGTCATGGAACTTACGCGAAGGGCTTTAATCTTTGCTTCCAAAATTGCTTCTGATGCTGATCGAGAACTACCCTTATCTTCTGCTGGATTTCTGGATACTCGAGTAGAATCCGCAGCAATGCCTGTAATCTCCGTGATTTTCTTCGATGGTGTTTCCGCCGTCGTAGGTCTGGATCCAGAATCTCCCGCATTCAATTTTGGTGGGGATGTTGCTGCAACCACATTTTCATTATCTTTTTTCTTTGTAGGTGTTTCCGCAGTTATTGGTCTGGAATCTCCAACAACTTCCAATTCTGGTGAAGAGATAGTCACGGGATCCAAATCCTTAATATTCTCCTCTTTATTCTTTGTAGGCGTTTCTGCAGTTATTGGTCTAGAATCTCCCACAATATCCAATTCTGGTGATGACACTCGCTCAGAATCCTCCTTGTTTTTCTTCGTTGTAACAGGAGCACTAGAAGAAGCAGAAGCAACAACTGCATCTTTCGTTGATGGCTTCCTCCTGGATGTAGAGCGTTTGCCGCGACGATCCTTGTTATCATTCGCTTTTGGACTTGAACTTGGGGAGCTCTCATCCGTATCTAAAATTTCTCCTGGTTCTCTTCGAAACTTGTTGCGACCAATCGTATTTCTCAAATCTTCATGATGATCATCCTCCTCCTCCAACTCGTCACTGACACTACTCAGCCGCATGTCTCCAGAGTCTTGATCATCCTCGTCTCTTGTAGGTCGTCTTGGGCGCCGTTTATCTCGTTTGTGCCGTTTATCTTTATGACCACCTCCACCACCACGACGAGCATCAGGTTCGGAATCAGATCGACGTCGTTTTTTCCGAAAGTTAGAAGAATTGTTACCCCGTTCATTGCTGTTTGTTGGGCGAGAGCGCGGACGTGCCTTATCCCTGGTATGGATGTTTCCATTATTTCCAAATTCAACAAATCCTCCTCCACCGCCACCACCCCGTTCATCCTCATTCCTTCGGTTGGACGGCACGGTCACGGAAAGATCAGTAATTGTGTCCCTGCTAGTTTCATCCTCCAATCGAATATCAGTAGCAATGAGAGTATTTGCATGCGGCCGTCCAATAAGGTTGCATGGATCGTTATCCAAGACGCCGCCCCAACCAACTATCAAACAAAAAAAGATGACATCAATTTCCCAACAATCTCCAATTTAACCAATAAAATCTTACTTCGTCGCCGAATTCCATTCATCGTAATTGCGTTTTGGAATTCGGAAGCGTTCTGTTGCAGAAATTCCGCATTCACGTAAAACGTTCGAGGTTGAGCTTGCAAGTTTTGTTGCTGCTGTTGTTGTTGCTTCCTCATCCCACCACCTCCGCGTCCACCTCCACCACGACCCCCGTTGGCGTAGAATCGACCTCCTTGTCCTTGACCCTGACTATTTTCTCTCAGCCCTACAAAGTCGGCCTCGTTGTACTCCGCAGAACCGTACTGTTGCCGTTTCTGACTTCGCGACATAACTCAATCCTGTCTTCGGCAGAAGGGAGAAGTAAAATTTCTCTGAGTGCGTGAAAGGTCAAGTTCAACGTTTCGAGATATTTCTATTTCTTGAATCTGCCCTACCAACTAAATACCCTTACAACTTTTGACCGTTACAAGAAACACGCTAATAAAGTCTAATTAATGGCAAACAAACAAAATTTAATAATATCAAAAAGAAACTCGAATATTTCAGAAAAGTTTGCAAAAGAAATCTACACAACCTTCCACGCCGACGAGTGCAGAGAGAAGAAACTGCAAAAAAATTGACTGCGAGCAATTGCTAATCTGAGCGGGCGGTTTGTGCAAATAATTGGAGAAACGTGAGACGTGGAATCTCTGAGAATGAAAAGTGTTGCAATTTGCAACACTTTTGGATAACCACACTTTGATAAGAACCAATCAATTAATTCATATTTTTTAAGGATTACCCAACTTGGATAAGAATCCGGAAGTCTGAGATAAAAAGAGAAAGCTGGCTACTTTCACCATCTTTCTGTTTCTTCCGGATAACATCCTTAAATATCTGCCAACAGAATCCCACATTCAGCAATATTGTGCAACGCAGAACAAAGGAGACGGAGGGATGCCTGCATAATCAGCTTTGTGTTGTTGATTTGATGGGACAAAGAAGGGAAAAAGTTGTACCTAAATATGTAAGACCTTGCTCCTTCAGATCCCTCATGAATAAGCAATGAATTCCTTTCACCACATCACTTTACTCGGCTTATCTTCCCTTTGGTTTAGGTATTGTATTCTTGTGTCTAAAAACTAAATTCAACTCCATTGTACATATATTGGCCTCATATAATAATAATTCTTTTAGTTTTAACTTGTAGGCCAGCAATGGAAATGGAAGCTTGGGGAATGGGTTGAAAAAAAGCATAAGCCAAATCCGGAAAGTAGCCCAAGCATCTTATTATTAGCTTCCTACAGCCAAAACCGTCTCTTGTTGGTCATAATCATATACCATGTTCAGATCTCGGTTGTTGGGTAATTTCCATAATTTTTTGGAGAAAGACGGTCAGAAGGCCGGCGAAAAAGCTAAACAAACCGACGACCAGGCCGTGCCGTGCCGTTTTTTTCATGATTTTACAGATACACACGGATCGCCGTGTTTGAGGAAGGCAATAGTTTCTTTCTCTTTCAAATCGTGGTGAAAGTTGTTTGTGTAAAAATATTATGGGGAAAGGTTGCCTGTTTTATGAGCAAGGAGCTAGCCAAAAAATATTGCCTTATTTATTTATCCACTTAACTTGCTGGCAGACTTCGTAGTTTGGCTGGATGCATTGTTGTAGGGCTTTTAAATGTATGTAGGTTCAGATGATAAGAAGGACAACGCGAAATCTGGGTACAAAGAAAAACGTCATATTATTTTCTTTGCAGATTTTAAACTAAATCCAATAATAATCTGTACGGAAAGATGCATGCATGGGAATTTTTTTATAAAATATGTGTTTACTTTCTCCATGTAAAAGTAAAGTGCAGTACGTTCCTTCCAAGTGTGCTATTGTTGTTTTTAGTATGAAAACAGCATGATTAAAGGATGGGAATTATGTTCATTACATCTTCAATCGACCTTCAAGTTCAAAACTACTGGTAAGGAATAAATTAAGAAAGTTTGAGTTCCTGGGGCAGACACTTGAGTTCTCGCAACAGCAACTAGAGCTTCCTGTTTCAGAACATTTGATTAAGATGAAATGAAGATTAGCTCCAAAACTGCGAGTTCATGAAAAGGACAACAACGGATGCATAACAATAACATCGGGGCGCCTTCACTGTGATCTAATCGTTAGAGTAACAACCACCGCCCACTGTTTTTGCTGTTTGTTCGCTTCAAACATTTTCCGCTTCAAACTCAGACCAGGATTTGAAATCCTGGATTTCAGCCACCTCCCCTCAGGCATCATCCTGGAAATGGTAATACAAATCTTTGCAATCCCGCATGGCTTTGCAATTTAGGTCAGACACAAAAACATCATATTTGCTTATTTGGTACCTAGCGAATAATTGAGACATGAAAAGCTCCCATAATATTCCATCCCATCCAGGATTCACATTCATATTGAAATTCTTAGAACCGTATATTTGATAAAAACATACCAACTTCAGAAATCTCCGACCAGCATCCCCATAAATAATTTTGTGCACGACATTTTCACACTGCTTAGTTCTGTTAAGCTTGGAGAATAAAATAAAAAAAATTCCCAGAAAAATCACTATCCAAAAAGTGTAGTTTACATGAAATAGCATAAATAGCTGAAAACGTATCAACGTGGCTTCCCATTACTCTTCAGGAAAAAAGTTCTAGTCGAGAAGCAAATGTGTGAAAAAGAAACCAAACCGAACACTTTGTATTGTTTAGTGAAAAAGTTTTTCTTTTATTTACTCAACTTTGTTGTAGGTCGGTGCAGCTTCCACCGCAGATGGGGACATTTATCTATTGTCTTAAAATCACTGGGGTACACAAAAGAAATCCGAGTTTACAAATGAAAAACAAAAGAGAATCAGGGTTTTGAATAGTAAAAAATGAAGTAGACATAAAATTGAATCAAATGTCGTAAACGAAAAATAAGCATTATTATTAACTTTATTTGGAACACCTGAACCACCAAATACATGAAACGAGAAGAGGTGTGTAATTCCATTATTCGAATCAACAAAAAACAGCCTACTTGATCCGGAACAACATTTTCCTTTGGAGACGGTGCTGTAGCTCACCGCGGCGAATCATAGTGTACAGCACTTTCATGATGTCTTTTTCCTGATATCGTTGTCGAATGAAATCTTGAACTATTGTGTGCTCCGAAACTTGTGATCCGATTGCAAAACGACGTTTTAACTGCCCTTCAATGCGGGATAGTAAATCTCGGTCTTCAGTGGATGTAAATCCTTCGATTCCTGCATAAATAAATAAGGTTGTCAAATAGATCCACAAAAGGTATACAATTACATAAGTGTAGCACTAAATTAAACTTATAAGTCAAATTCCGTACCTGCAAGATTTCCATTGCTTGCAGCGTCCAAAGTTGATACTTGGAAAAGACGGAGCGCTTCGTCAACATGCGTGTCTGTTGCAAACGCTTTTAATTCCATCTTTGCCAAAGATTCCGCAATCCGGATAACGGCCTCAAGTTGTCGAACTGTGATAGGGATAGGATTCTTTTTATCCGCTTCAATTTCTGCTTCCCGGTTACCGCTTCGCATAAGAACATAACGATTTTTCAACTTTTCCGCTGCTTCAGACGTCAACCGTGGTCCACAGCGACTTCTGCAGTACGCAATGTATTTTTTCAAAAAATTCAAAGGTAATTCTCCTTCCGTTTGTTGTTCATTAATCATCTGGGCATTCATATGAATCTTCATAACATGTTTTGCCATCATCTGAAAAAAAACCAGAAAATAGTTCGAAACGGTTATAAAATATGAGGTCACCTCAAGGGATGGCAAATTCTTGTCGCCGCCCCAAAAAGGAAAGCAAAATGTCACGGTCACACACCAACACAAAATTCAGAAATCAGATATTCTAACAAGCAACTTAAACGTTGAAGAGGTGAGAATAAACCTTGTGACATTTTCCTTTCAACCTTGAGTGTAGGAGGTAATCAGATGGCCCCTGGGCACTAGGGTTGCTTTCAAAGGAAGCCAAATACAACTTATGTTTTTGGTTGTTCTTCCTCCATTATTTAGCGTGCCTCTCATCATTTGTATAGCTGTTATGCAACAATATATATGAGCTAACTTTTCGTAATATTAAGGGGAAAACATTGAGTGTTTTTCAAAATAGGGATTCGACTAAAACCACAAAATAAATAGTGTGAGTAATACGGAAAAATAGCTCGATAATTATTGTCGATAATGTACTTCAATATTCCTTGCGCCATCATGTTTATCATACCGTATCTCTCGCTTCATTGTGCTCATCCTTAACAATGAAAATCATATCAAATCTGGAAAGAATAGTTGGCATGAAGTCAATATTTTCGTCTCCTTTTGTATCATCCCATCGTCCAAAAATTGAGTTAGCTGCTGCCAAAACGGCACATCGGGAATTGAGCGTTGTAGTAATACCAGCCTAAAGAAACGGATTTTCGCAATGAATACAGTATCCACATTTCCAGAAAAAAATTGTAAAATAAAAATAAATGTATACCTTTGCAATTGAAATGGTTTGCTGTTCCATTGCTTCGTGAATCGCAACTCGGTCATCTTCTCTCATCTTGTCAAACTCATCAATGCAAACTACGCCCCCATCAGCAAGAACCATAGCACCTCCCTCCATGACGAAATTCCTCTAATTAATCAATAAAGAATTAGTATTCCTTTATAATTTTTATTTTTACTAACATGCTTTAAACAATCAAATGAATTAATATAAAATTTGATTATTACCGTAGTTGGATCTCTATTAACAGAAGCGGTTAAACCAGCAGCAGACGATCCTTTCCCGGATGTATAAATTCCAATGGGGGAGCATTTCTCAACAAATTTCAATAGTTGAGATTTCGCTGTACCGGGGTCTCCCAATAGCAAAACGTTTATATCCCCACGACGAGTCAAGCCGTCGGGAAGGCGTTTCCGAGACCCTAATTAAAATCGTTATTTTATAGTAACAAATAATCATAATACTAATAAATAAGTAATTATTAATTATAAAAAATCCACATTATTACCAGCAAAAAGCAGACAGGCAATCGCTTTCTTAATGTCGTCTGATCCAAAAATGCTGGGTGCAATAGATTTTGAAATCAGGTCATAGCAGTCTGGTTTCTTCGACAAGGACTGAAACTCTTCCTCCTCCTCCGCTGTAAATTTTACTTTACCCGTCCTACCGGATCCATCAGTATCAAGTTCGATTCCAAAGACACGAAAATATGGCTGTCGAACTCCAACAGCCACCTTTGTTTGCGCTGATGATTTCTAAACATTTTAAAACCCGATATTTTCATTACAAGCCGTTACATAAAATTAAATAAAAGCTGAATCTAAATCAAACCTTTGTAGGACCAATAGTCTTTTTAATGGAGTAAATTCCCAAAATGCAAACTCGATTTCCAGGTACAACTTTATCACAAAGGTATCGATCAGCGTAAAGTTGCATGTGTCTCGGCATTTCTCCTGGTGGTACAGATTCTGGAGATTCTTGTAATTTTAAAACTTGAAAGTCCACACATCTGCATTTATCCGGCATAATAAAGTAGGGGTCCAAGGGACATTTTACCGAGCCAGCCTGAACTCCTCTGTTATTATAAGGATTTAATCAATTATCATTATATACTTGAAAAAATCTTCCACATACTGGTTAGTCGAACACTGTCTTGGTAAAGCAAATCCCTCAAGTCCCGGAGGTACATTCACATTAGGAACAACGGATCGACAGCTTCGACACATCAAAGACATTTTCACAGCTTTGGATCGAATGCCCGACGCCGTTAAAACAATTCCAGAGATCTTCACGAGGTGCGACACTTTTTCAGACTGTAGCAAGAAATGAATAACTGTATTTCCTATTTTTTGTACCAAAGATTTTTTTACAGTAAATAAAACGCACCCGAAGCTCACGAATTGGTACAGGATCCGATTTTGAGGACAGCATCACTTGAATAGCTTGGATAGGATGTGCATCCGGAGGTCGAGGTGATGTTATCTCATCCGTAACTTCTTCTGCGGCATCCTCAAACTGTAAACATTCAAAAAGCAAATTAGACATCTTATTATTTTTCCATACTCCCTCATTTATACATAAGTATTTCCTCAATAACAAACCTCCAGTGCAGCATCATATAGCCCGAGCCAGAGTGTAGGTTGTTGTTGACGCGTTTAACAAAGTGTTCAAATCATTCACAACAACCAATTTGACATGTGTACAAAATTTCAAGACG
>JAAXNX010000414.1:0-30630 GCA_036491905.1 Folsomia manolachei
GTTGTGAGTCGTAAAACCCGGTGGCTAAACCATGGCTACAAATTCGACTCCAAAATTAACTTCATCAAAATAAATTCTGCAAATTATTGAAAAACAACGGTTGCAAACAGATGCAGGCAAGAGTTGCAAATTTTGAGCTAAACTTTTCTGAAAAAAAAATCACAAAAAAAATACCTTAGCAAGGGGCGAAACACATTTATAAGATGAACCACCTGTCAGACTGTCCGTTAGTTCATAACTCGAGAACGCGAACTTATCTTTATGAAATTTGGTACACATATTCCAAAAACTTCGTCTCAGAATGAGTTCAAAGTTGGGTCGCGTAGGTCGCGCAATCACGGGGACACAAGTCAGGTTGAAAAACCCTTAGGGGGTTAACCCTTAATGTTTTGGGTGAAAATGTTTAAGTTTTTTGCGCTTTTTCATTCAAACCTCTAGAACGTATAATGTCTAACGACCCCTTTAACTTTGACCTTCTGGGAATGCGGTCAAATGTCCAAAAAACGAGTTTTATTATACTTTTCTACGGGTTCGAATTTCCCATTAAAAATAAGGACACGTTTTCATTGAGGTCATGGCCCGAGCCAGAGGCAAATATGTACACTGTTGAGGCCTTCTGTCTGTCTGCCTCCCCCCATTTCTGGCCGTTATATAATAGATATCGATTCCAAATTTTTATCACGTGTAAAACACGCAAATTTAAGAGTTAAGTTCAAGATAATATCGGTTGAAATTTTTTTAGTGGTGATCCAATTTGCTTTTAAAAAGTGCAGTGGTAGTGTGTGCCAAATTTTCAAACTGTTTCGATCGAGTTGAAATTTGGCATACACGTAGGATATGTCATAAAAATGATATATGCCGAGTTTGAAAAATATCGACCTGCAAATAAAAAATTTTAGTGATAGAGAGTAACCACCGCCGGTTTTGGGTGATTTTTTTCAAAATGGTCGTATCGAATTGAAATTTTGTACGCATGTCGAATTGGTGTTATGAATGACTTAGACACTTTGTTATAATTAATTTTTTGACTTGACCTCGGTTCTAGTTGAGATAATGAAGATTGCTTTATATACTTTCGGTTTCCGTTCTCCCATTCAGTTTTGATTCCCCGTGGTTGCTTTATCATCAGAAAAAGTCAAACTTTTTGTTATTCTCAATGCCCAAAAAATTGACCGAGGAAAAATGCAGTTGCATAAAAAAGTAAAGGGGTCTAGCGTTTGTCTCCAATACACTCATATTCTGCAGTGCTGAATATTTCCCTCAAAAGTATATTTTTTTCTTTATAGTAGCTAAGCATTTTCTGGTACAGAAATTTCAGATTTCTCTAACTCGTCAATATGAAAAAAAATTTCAAATCAAACCTGGACAACCCGGGAGGAGAGCGGAGGAGAGCGGAGGAGCGCCCAAGAAAATCGGAAGTAGGGTAATTTTGGTCTCGAGAGTCTGTGTGTCAAATTTCATTAAGATCTGTCCACGCGTTTCTGAGTTATCGAAGTGATGGAAGGTCGGACAGACAGACAGACAGGACATAAACAGTTTGCAAACCTTAGCCTATTTTTTAAGTTTTGGGTTGGTAGTCATGAAATTTTAATTTCGACAATTTTTTCAATTTTGGCCACCGGGTTTTACGACTCACAACCTCAATTATTGCAGAATTGGACGACGAAGTGATAGAATTAGTAAGCACTGCGGATACCGATGTGCAATCCTTAAAAAAGCGTGTTCCTGATTCAAGTGCACGCTACCATCTTTTCTGGTTCTCTCATACGCACGAAGGCGACTATCTTGAAAGCTCCAGTAAGTGAAAGTGTTTGGTGACCCTATCTGAAATTATGTATGCTGATAATTTGTTTCTAAAAGAATTATTCTATTTTTCAGTTTTTATCTACTCCATGCCGGGATACAACTGTAGTATAAAGGAGCGGATGCTATACTCAAGTTGCAAAGGTCCTTTGATTGCTGCAATGGAAGCTGAAATTAAACTAACCATTGACAAAAGGGTATAAATTACTAGAAGAAAAATGTTGAAAAACTCCGATCTACATTTAAAACTGAGAATTAATTTAAAATTTTCTTTTTAGCTCGAAATCGATTCCGGAGAGGAATTGACGGATGTTTTTTTGCAAGAAGAACTTCATCCTACAAAAAGTTTAAACAGACCTAAATTCGCCAAACCAAAGGGGCCTGCAAATCGAGGCGCTAAACGCATAACCAAAATTACAGATAGTAATTGTGACGATGGAGGTGGAGATGCTGGTGCAAATAATTAACCAAAGACAGGAATTTTGAACCCTAAATAAGGCTTTATAAAATATTAGGTTTTACGTACGTAACTTAGAAGGAATTATCCTGGTGTTTGTTGAATGTTAGTATTGTGCTTTCAAACTGGCTTCCATATTATGTAAGAATGTATTTATTTATTCCTAATAAGTTGCAAGTGTTCAAATATAACTTTGTGGTAATGATAACAATTTGTAAACCACTGAATAATATTCTGCATTTATTATAGTTTTGAGGCATTCAAGTTATTTTACTTGACGAATTGGAACTTATGACTAGAAATTAAGTACTATACGTACACGTCAATACAACAGGTTCATGCAATTGTTACCTAACTTGTTTTGTTTGGGTACTTTCTATTGCTCTCATAGTGCTTTCTACTTTCTCAGTCAAGGTTTGCGCCTTACTGGAGTCACTTTCAGGAATAGCCGAGGACTCTCCATCCCCAGCTTTATTCTTATTCATCGATGCCACAAACATTTCGTGCATTTTTTCTAAACTTGACGTTTCGTCTGATTCCTCTCTAAATCTACGTAAGCTCTCCTGCTCACGATCTAATTTTCTGCTGAGTCTCGTATAGTATTCCATATTTGCACCTTCCTAAACAAACCCCAGAAAAACATCACCAGTTTTGTCCACAAATAAAATAGTTAAATCAGGTAGAAAGTAATACTGATAATTTACCATGTCTATATTAAATAGTTTGACGCAGACGAGTGATAAACAACCGGCTATCAGTCCTAGCACGCTTCCTGTAATTTGAAGCAAAATCTAGTATAGATTCATTCCATGCACAATATTCAACTTCAACTTCAACAGTTGATAGCTACAAAGTTATAGTACCAAAAACAGTCCCAGATACAACAGCTTTAGGTCCATCCCTCAATTTGTAGAGACAACCTGCAATCCCGGCCCCTCCAACTTGATCCAGCACACCATACTTCCCTCGATAAGCAGCTATTACAGTTGAACCACCCCTAAATACGAGAATCAATTACAATTCTAATAATCCCTGGATGATTTCTCTTTAAATGAACAATTACATACATGTAAATAAATGTAAAGACAGTCATTCTCCATCCAACCCTCCAAGCTCCAGCCCCCAATCCAAGGGTCACCTTATCTTGGAGCGCTTTCTGGAACAAAATTATTACTCTTTTATCTACTCCTTATAATAATAAGTCATCCTAAAATGGAATAGCTACCATGATTAAATTACCTTGGCCTGTAGCGGTGTCTCGAACTGGGTGGCCGTATTCTGTCGAAAAAAGTCCATGTAAGCAATCCTTGACCTCCCCACTCCACCCATGATCCCCCCGACCAGCATCGCTATCAAGGAGGCATCCTTTATCCTTTCCATTTCCGGAGATAGCTCACCATATTCACTAAAACAAGTTATTAATTAATTAGCCGACAATTATCTCACAAATGATGAAATTTTAACTCACTCCGCCGTGAATACTAATCGCACCCGCTCCCATCCCGTCATTTCGTCACGACGTTTCCGGGCTTTGATATAAAGTGGGTTGTCCTTATCCACGCGGATAAGGTCTTTAGCCTTACCCGGATCAGTGATGCTTGTAATCAAGTTGTTTCCCATGATGTTGAACCGGAACTTCCGGTGATTATGGATTATTCAGTGGTTTAAAAACTTTACAACTTTATGAAAACTGGACAATTACATTATTACACTCTTGCGATGTTATATTTTTAAAATAATTAGTTTTAATTAAAAATCAATCAATTTCATGCAAAGAGTAGAATGCGGCTAGAAATAAAAAAATCTCGGATTGCCACTTTAGTCGGGAGTCTCAAATTCCCTGACTAAAAAACTTTGCTTTCACTTCCGGTGGAGTTGCTTTCTTTGGGTGCTCCTACCTCCAACTAGCCATAACATTATAAGGTCAAAGGTCACATGTCATTTACTCCTATTTCAATCTTAAATTGAGCATGAGCCCGATAATTAACCGGATTTTTTGCAGGCAAGCATAGAACGGTTTACAGTGTACAAAGAATGATGCATAAAATCGGAATAGTATAGTGTGACACAAATAGTTACTTCAAACGCAAATACACTTTTTCTTTGGGTTACACGGGACGCTATCTCTAAAGACTAACAATGTCAATATAGCAATACAATACACAACCTAATTGATGGCGATAGCAGAATTTGTCATCTTTCACATAATTCGGACCTTATCGGGAAGTAGCAGGCATTTATTTGTCTCATAAAACTAAAACTAAGCAAATAGTTAACCCCACCACCCCCAGGATGGCTATGCATAAAAAAATTATAAGCAAGATGGCCCAGCGTCCTCTTGTACAAGTTTTTTTACGTCGTACCAAGTCATCATTCTGCAAAAACATAATTACGGTACTTTACCCCAAGAAAGTCGTATATTGTAGCAATCAATGTTTTACTATTACCGCAAGAAGATGTGCTCCAATCATCAATATTTTCATTTTATACTCCATAGAGTGCTTCACACCAATACAAAAATGGTCGTGGGTCGGCTTCTCGGCGACTTCGGTGCTAGAATGTGATATCTTTATGCTGCGCCCACTTCCCGTCGACTTGAGTGAAGCTCGTCGCATGTCTTGATTATCGTTGACTTCTCCCACGACCACGGGCGGTGTGATGGATAATCGTCCTCCTCCTACCCGGGTATTGGGTGGTGGTGGTGCCCGGACTGCTGGGACGGACCTTCGTGCCCTTGAGTAGCTTCCTTTCGCTCGAGCGGCTTCATTGATGATTAATCGTCTTTCCCCAATGTGACCTAGTGCGACTGGGAGGCGTATGCCATGTTGTCGAATGTCGTAATCCGGGGCATGACTTTGACGACCAGGCCAGAGGATGGAGGTGCCATCATTGTCTATGAGATCGTACAAGGCTGTTCCGACCCCGTTGTAAATGACGCATTTAGGTTTTAGGGAGCAACGGCTTGTGACTTGTTTTACACTGCCGATACAAAGGGATGCGGGAGGAGACTGACTTTTGGCGTCGGTGGGGTTGGGATAATGGGCCTTAATTTCCTGGAGATTAGTTAGATTAGTCAAAAAAGGTGTGAACGAAATTAAAGATTTATGGAATTGTTATAAAATACCCCGTTCAGTCCGAGGCAGGATGTGGTCCCAGTGAATATCACAAGTTGCATGTCAGTCGACGCATCCTTTAAGATATATTTTATAGGGGTTGGGCCTGAACCTTCAGAGCAATCCTGCAATTGGTATAGGTCCATCCCATCCTCGTCCATTATGTCGAATCGCTTATCTAATAAGAAGGTTATCAGATGGCATGAATTCTGAGTAATGAACATTCAACAGATATAAGGACATAAATTTTGACTAACTATCAAGAGGATGCCTCCGAATAAATAATCTGTTTAGTGGACTACACTTTTGTAACAATGGATCGATATCGGAATTCGCAGCTAGCTTTCCTGGCTCATCTAATTGAAGGACGGACTGGCCTGGGTTTCCGGAGGAGGGCTGGGCGTTTTGACCATCAGGGGGAGCAGGTGCGACAGAGGCCATTTTGTGAGTTTACACTAATATAACATTAAAGCAATATGTGCTAGCTTAGATAAAGAAAACCGAGAAACAGACTCCAAGGCGTAACTCCAAGGCGTTTTAGCGAATAATAAAAGTAACAAAATTGATGCATATAATTTTGACGTCAAGCAACACGAAAATGCAGATGGCAACTATTTTTGCAAAGATTTTGTTAGCAAAACGAAGGAAAGTAAAAGTTAAACTATCCAATCCAATCCAGTTCTGTGGGATGCACTAAATGTAACAAAACTGATATTTTATGTTCTACTACATTTTCTTTTTATCACTGCTAATTTCAATAGTGTCAACATTTTCTCGTAAAGAAATAAATTTTAAAATTCCAACTTTTGTTGTTATCGGCATGTTATTTGACCTGTATCATATTTTTAGTAGTGATTCAGGAAACCTGGCTCCTGAACCCAACCTAGCTTTTCATGTCTGGATCAAGTTCGAGATTCCCTTCCGAATTGAATTGCATATTTTCATTACCCTAAAATTCGGACCCATTTGCACATTTTCTATCTTATTGCAAAAGACAATAGACAAAATTGCCTATTTTTCTCAAATGTCGTCATTTAATTGGGTGGAGTGGACCATGGCCTTTTACTTTCAACTATTTAAAAAAAGAGAGCATTATTTCTATTACTTCCGTTCTCTTCTCAAGCTTCGTTCGACCACATTTTCCATTTTCAGAATAACAATTTGCATGGACTGAATTTAAAATGATAACCAAACCACTTAACCTCTTGTATGCATTTATATTTATTGACAATCCACTTTATACCAGAGTCTGTGACCTTATTTTTCCAAGTGACTGCATCATTCTTCCAAAACCTCTGCAAAATATCTGTGGAGAGAAGCGTGCGTGCGGTATTTGATCATTCTCAATATGGAAGATGCACAACTAATGATGGAATAAAATTCTGATTTTATTTTTTATTACAAGTACCCAAACATGGTACTCACCTGAACTTACCTGAGATAACTTGGCAATTAATTGGGTATTACATAATGTAATTTACATTACGCAACTGTCTCATGTAACATTTTGTAACATTGGAAGTGGAACTGACTGGTCTCACATTCCACAAAATCTGCCCGGAGTA
Organism: Folsomia manolachei; assembly: GCA_036491905.1. NCBI lineage: Eukaryota > Metazoa > Arthropoda > Collembola > Entomobryomorpha > Isotomidae > Folsomia > Folsomia manolachei. The sequence continues at coordinate 6,939 of JAAXNX010000414.1, forward strand.
GATGAATTTGCCAGTGTGAGCTCCAGGAAGATTTACAAAAATAAATCAGACTAATTAAAAATTGATACAGTTTGCTCCAAAAATTAACGGGTTGTGGACTGTTAAACACTGAATCTGTGAATTTTTGTCGGCACCCAATATTTCTTTCAAGTTTGTACGGTCTGACGGTAAGTTGAATTTTAAATATCAACATATCCAAGAGTTGGATAATCCAACATGACAATAAACTTGGACCAATAATTAAGGCAAAGCCCCTACAAATCTCAACTATTAATAAAACTGGATCTTTAACAGATTTTTGGAAACATTATGGCGACTGAAGTGAACGTCAACTTGAACACCAGCGACCTTCTTTTTTCCGAAGACGATGACGCCATTGTCGAAAGACCATCTAGGCCAGAACCACAATTGGATCTTCCCAGCCTTGACATAGTGCCCATTGTTGACAGTCCAAGTAGTAGTAGTGACGAAAATGTGGAACCGGAACCAGCCGTTGTTGGACAAAATATTACTCCCACTGCTGGCTCTCCTTTCGTAATTCCATCCGGAGCTGCATCTACCCCCACCGTTGTCACTCGAACTGCTTTGTCCTCGTCGTTGCCTCAACACATACAAATAATGGATGGTCTTCAGGTCCAACCAAGAAAGAAATTGCTGCATTTTGGGGAGCTGGAGAAACAAGCCACCAAAAATGGAAATCAGAAGTTGCTTGACATCATTCGGCGTGCGAAACACATTCTGAAGTCTGGGATCACGAAGGATACTAAGCCAGCTTCGGTAATGGAGAGTGCGATCTGTGTTTTAACTGCTATTAGGGAATCTATTTTTTTCAAGAAACCAGAGTCAGCACCAGAACAAGTTCCTGGACGTAATGATGCAAATTCGAAAGTGAAACAACGGTCTGTAAGAGTGAGGACATCGGCCATGTTGTATGGTAGCCCTGCCGTCGTCGTTGACGTCGTTAACCCTAGCCCACCCGCCCCCGTTGCCGGTAGTAGTACGAGAAAAGAAACTTCCGCTGTAAAATTCAGGTGCAAGGACACTAATTGCAGTCATGAAAGCCAGGATGAAGTATTAACAGAGACGAAAGTCACGGAGCTTGGTCTGAAAAAGTTGCCATCGGGAGAGAACAGTAAAAACAACTTTGACACTACGGTCCAACCGGAAGTGAATGAAGATGTCGTCAAGCGATTAGGATTGCTTATGAGTTCGTGGGAGACGTTGCTTCATCAAGACCAGAATTATCGGGACTTGGTCAAGGAGAGGTTGAGAGCAAAATTTCATGCAGGGGATTACGTCGTGGATGCAAAGGGTAATGGATTATCTCTTTGGGTTCGGCACAAACCAATGGAACTCATTTCGGATATGTTTTGTGGAATGCTTTTGGAATTGATCGCTGGTGATATGGGAGAATCAGTGGAGATGGGCATGCGTTTGAAGAAAGTTTTGACGGATCCGGAAGTTTATCAAAGCAAGAAATTCCAGAAGATATATCATTATCTGGGAAATATTCTGATAGACTTCATTTCCACCATGTTCCTTGCTACAGAGACACAGACAACAACCCCTGGAGGATCATCATCCGAAGATGCTGATGTAGATTGGAATTTACATTTACAGCTAAAAAACAACCTGTCCCTTCTCAGTTGGTTAATGGAACATACTCTGAAGCGCTCTAAAGAATGGACACTCGTTGGATTCCCTGACGCGTCGGAAATTTTTGATGTTGAATGGCTCATTGAATTTGCTGGGGTCCTTCGTGATCGGAGGCAACTAGGCCCACTCCCACACATTGTTTCCGCAAAAGAAAAAGAATATGTTAGCAGGGCAATGATTATGGAACCTGAAAATCCTTTTGTGATTTTGGCCGCACTTGATATTATTTCTGCCAAGAAAAAATTGCTTACTCATAATTTTGAAACTGCTTGCAGGTAACTTTTAAAAATTAAATTAGTATGCAATTTCTCAAGTGTTTGCAACCGTATTTCAAGAATAGTTCTTTTTTTTCAGAAACCTTGTTCAGCGTTTTCCACAATCTGCCTACATTCACTTGCGGATCGCGAAATTTTACCTCGCTAAGGGCAGAAATCGAAAAATTGCTGCAGAGCATTTACGTCGAGCTGTTACAATTAATCCTACGTATTCGGAAGGTGAGTTTTTACACAAAAATTGATACTACAAACAATTATAATGCAAACGTTATTTATTTTAAACTTATAGTTAACTTGTTGTGCGCCAAATATATTTGTGGGAAAATGGTGAGTCAAGTTTATGTTAAAAAGTTAATGAATTATTCGAAATTCCAATTTTCACAATTCATAAGGATTTGACAAAAGTAGCCCTTATTACATGCAGCGCAAGATCGACCTCGGAGTGAAATACCGTGATGCCTTTATCCGCCTCGCAATGACAACTGATCTCAGTAGTTATGAAGCTGCCATTGCGTATTTTTCTAATGCATTGGGTACCAAAAAGTCTATTGTAGCTGGTTACCCGTCCTCATCATTGTTTGATACGGTTTCCCAAATCGCAAATCGGGCAAATCTCGTAGTTCCGGATTCGGACAACGGCGCAAGCGGAAGCTCCTTGCACCCCACCAGCGCAACAGTTTCTGGAATCATGAGCCGTTATGGAGAACGATACAATCTTTCAGTTCAGATAATCTTGGGCACTTCATATGCTTTGGTGACACAATATAGAATTGACAGATTTTTACTAAAAAGTTCTATTTCATTAACGTTAATATTTATTTTTCAGGCTTGGCCAGACGAAGTGAGATCAAAACTTTTACTTTTTTCCGTTTTGAATTTTTACGTGGTATCCGAATTCGGAGGGGCTCTGGAAGGATTACTTGAAATATATGAGAAGAACACTGTGATCACGATTATAAAGGTACTATTTATTGACATTTCATTAATTTTAGCCATAACAGATCATTCATAAAACAACTCCATTTGTAAAGGCAAAACAAGTGCATTTCTTCTTTAATTTTTGCATAGAACTTGGATTTCTACCGTGAAAAATTCGATTGGGATAACAGGCTTAACTTTGTAGCTTTTCGAAATTGGTTGGTTGTAGAATACGAGGGTAAGGAGTTATCTGAAAAATTTAATAGAAATCTGCATACTTTTTATTGTTACTGAATTTTCCTAGATATCTTGGAAATGGAGTTGGAGGAACGGCTTGAATTACGGCAACACCGTGCTGTCCCTGCAGAAGGTTCTGAAGATTCAGATCCGGATGGAGATGTATGTGAGGAAGATGAAGATATGAACGGAAGTAATCAGAACGACGACGACCCCATTAAGAAAATGTTGATAGAACTCCTTCAAATTTTGTAAAAACTTCGATACCAATCATGGCCTAAAATTTCTAAAACTAATTTCATTGCCATCATTCTTTCCTTATTCTTACACCTTGCTTTGTTTCCCGAAAAGATAAATTCCACAACATTAGAGTTCTTCCTTTGTCCGACTTTCCTAATCCTTATAAATTCTAGTTTTTCTATGATTGGTATTTAGCTTTAACTTGTCCCGTTGATTCTCATTCAATAGTATTCTTTCTGTGACCAAATATATTTTTGGTTTTTTGAGTGAGCTACTAATAATACAATAGAAATTCGATGTAGTATTATATTTAAAGTAATTTTTGTAATTACAAAAATCGTAACAATTCATTAAACATTTTCAAAGGAACTCATTACTCCAACATCTTTTCTTACCCAACTCCAGAGAACCAAGTTTGAATTTATTTCTTGAATTTCTCAATCTTGAGCAGATGACAGTTTCCTTCCACATTTGATAATTACAACAATTAGTTAATCTACCCCTTATGATAAGTGACTTATCAGATTAATAATAAAATATTTTGTGAGGTTTAGGAGTGCTGCTCAAAAATGTGAAATAACATTCCAAGAGAAAAGACAATCCCAAAGTGCGATTCGGAATTTTGGAATATTTACAGGATTTAGATTTTAGAATTGTGACACAATTTGTGATTGTTAAAAAAAATGTACTTCACATTCGGATGGCCACGGATCCTTCGCGTTCCAGAAGCAGATCCTCCGTCCCCTGTGTCGCAAGTGTTGGCGAATCGGGACAAAATTATATTTGCCATCCTTACTCATTCTTCCTTGTCAATATGGACTTCTAGGGTGAGTCCTTAAATGAACCATTACGGCAATATGTTTGTTATTAACGATTAATCATTGACCTCCAGCCCTGCCTTCCTGTCGTGTGTCATGAAAGAAGTTCCACATCCGTAGAAAAGTTAGGGCCTAATGTGGCTCTCATCTGGAAACCGGATTCGACTGCTATAGTTGTTGTCGTAAGTTGTTGATAATTCGAATTATTGGAATGCATCTGTTTGTTAAGCTAATTATGATTTGGAATTTGGATATTTTCAGACTGCTGGAGGATATCTTTTATTTTATACACTGTCCAGTGGAAATAAAAACTTGTACGAACAGATAGACCCCGAAAATCACAAGCTCCGACGGGAAAGTGATGAGCTTTTTCTGAAGGAACCCATTCCTGCCATCACGCTTGATCTGGTATGAGAGGAAAGCAATAGGAAATTTGTAGTTTGATTCATAATATTCTAATTTCTGTTTCGGATAAATGTATTAGGTTCAAGAGATTGCCGTCCGTGGAAAGTATGTTGGATGTATCGCATTGTTTCGGGATGAGCTTATGGTGTCTACAGATGAAAATCATATTCTACGATACCGATGGGATGGAACGGTCAATAACGACTTTTGCATAGATTTGAGGCGGATTCCCTTTTCACTTGATCAGCAAGCATCAAGAGCGGTGCCGATTACGGTACATTTAAACACGTATTCTATTTTTATATTTTTTGAATAGTATTACCGAAACCTAATTACTGTCGTATTTTATAAAGGAATCAAATGTACACCCCGTAAACCTCCACTATTCACCTTTGGTCGGGGGATTCTCCCTTGTCCTGTCAGATGGACGTGCTGCATTTTTAACCGCATCGACAAAAGCTTATGATCCAAACTCTGTTCAAGGTAAGGATTTATATTTGTCAGGAATATGGGCTCCATAATTATTTTATTTTATGTAAATTTTGTGTCATATATTTCAAGGAATATGGGCTCCAAACATTGAAGACGCCACTTGCTCCACTGTCAATCACAAGTACAGACTGTTAAGTTTTGGCCGAAAAAATGCAGAAACATCAGTTTTTAGCGTGGATGGTGAGGTCCAGGCTATTTCTAGTATTGCTATTTTCTAAATGGTGACACTTTGGTGAAGAAGTGCTTATAACGAAGGAAGGACTTTCTCCCACAATCTACTTGCTCACTAGTTTTATTACCTTTCAGATCAAACGGGCGGTTTGCAACTTTTGTTTCATTTAAAGTTGTCGTCTAAGGATTTCCCAGGGTCACCTGGAGCTGTGAAATGCATGACTTGGACTCCAGGTACGTACACAATTCAACAAAATTCAAGTTCATATTTTAAAACTGTCCTATAAAATTAACCCCTTCAGATGGATGTGCTATTGCAATATCGTGGGAGAAGGGTGGATTTGCTCTCTGGTCCGTGTTTGGCTCACTTCTTACCTGTTCTTGGTCATGGACTGGGGATCTTTCTCCATTTGCACAAAAAATTATTCGATCCATAGACTGGGCCGCGGAAGGGTATCAATTATGGATGGCCGTAGAAGAAAATGCAATGAACACAGTTCCTGTCCCTACCACATCTGAAGAACTTTCTTCTTCTGGGAGAAAGAACAGAAACTCACTTTCAGAAGACTGTTTCAGCGCTGGACTCTTTGCTGTTATCCCATTCGTTAAAAGTTCCCTTACCGTGAATCCATCCATGAGTCAGATAGAACATTTGTATCTTCAAGGCGAAGATAGACTTTTAATCAATTTTAGTGGGGAATTTCTTTTGTCATCGAATGGAAGGGGTGGAGGAGGAACTAGCTCAGGTGCTGCGGCTGGGCTAGCGAGTACTAGTAGTAGTTCCAGATCCAAGGCAAATGAGTCAATTGCACCGTTAGGAAATAACAAAAACTGGGTAGTTGTGCCAATTCCACACACTTATTCGTCTACAAATTGGCCCATTCGAGTGAGTTTGAGTTTACTAAACAGATCAGCTACTAAACCAAAAATACTTTGAATTATTTTAATTTGTACTGTATTAATTTATTTTAGTACACCGCGATGGACCCTGAAGGACTCAATGTTGCGGTTTCTGGGCGCTATGGACTTGCGTTGTATTCAATTACAGATAGAAAATGGAAATTATTTGGAAACGAGGCTCAAGAGAGGGATTTTGTTGTGGTTGGGGGAATGATGTGGTGGCGAAACTACCTTGTTGTTGCCGTCTATGACATTGCTCAAGATAGGGACGAACTGCGTTTTTATCCCAGGGACTCGAAGCTCGATAACAAGTTTGCTCATGTTAAGCAACTCCCGTCTCAAATCCTTCTTCTGAGTTTGGACAGGGATAAACTATTAGTTTTCGCTGCGGACTCTACCCTTGCAATTTTCCAGTTGAGAAACGACATGATAAATGACTCCGTTAACCCCAGTTCTATCGGTAAATATAATATCTTTTACATACTCGTACTTACTAATCAAGTTGTCTACATGCAACATTTTTTATTAATAGATCCCTGCGACTGTATGCAAACAATTGACATTTCAGCGTTATGTGTCCATCCAGCCTGTGTGATATCAATTTACTTGACTACACTGAAAACTTCCTTTAGCTCACCCCCGTCCAGCCAGCAACACAGGTAAACACGGATTTTTATATATTCATTCTCGCATAAGTTGAGCAGAGTTAGCAGAGTTCATCACACCCAACTCGAGGTCAATAATTTAATATACATCGTTTCATTTTTCCACAGTGTTGTCATCAACGTTTCAGGTCGACTAATGATTCTTCACCATGAGTTCCTAGTTCAAGAAAATACTTTAGGAAGCAATGCTCCCCAATATATTACTCCTACCGTTTTGGCTGTAAGCAAATCTTTTGTGTGCCCTACATGTTTCAAACGATTCACTTTGTCAAACAACCTTAATCGCCACAAAATGTCAAATATGCACTGAATATACCTAATCCAAGCCAAATTATTGCTGTACATCTTTCAGTCCTGCGTGGAAATGATCTGGCTACCCAGAGCTTGTAACACGGGTCTTATCGAAGGTTCTTCAGTATGTTCTACTCACCACAATCATAACCCCTATTTGAGTGAGGCCCTTTGGTTATATTGTGGGCAAGAGATGAGGGTGTGGCTTCCTTTGAAAGAAAAATCTCAGAGTTCGGTTCATACTTTTATCTCAAGTCGTATCATGTTGGGATTTCCAATTTCAATTTATCCATTGAGTAAGTTGATTTAAAACTGATTATCTACTTACTGCAGGCAGCAGGTGTGCATAACATTAACTTGCTAAATTTTATGTATTTACAGCAATATTATTTGAAAAGGCAATAATTTTGGGGGCTGAAAATGACTGTTTATCGTATACCAGCGCACAATCAACGTCTTCAGATGTAAACGGCTCACTTTATGCGGTGTTTCCTTTCTGCATTCTTCAAAGGACGGTAAGCACTAATATAATAAGTGGATATCGTTTCTTTGAGCTTCATTGTACAATTTTCTAAACCGTATTGTATGTATATTTTAACAGAGTCAAGTCTATCTTCACCAAATCTTGAGACAATTGATTCGTCGGAATTTGGGGTATTACGCATGGGAAATTGCTCGAAGTTGTTCTAAGCTGCCATATTTTCCACATTCTCTTGAGTTACTTTTGCATGAAGTTTTGGAAGAGGAAGCTACCAGTAAAGAGGTATGTTAGATATTGGTGAAATTTTTTGTGACCATTATTCTTAGATGTCTCGAAACATTTGTAAAGCATCTGTCTTTCTTTATCTAGCCTATTCCTGATGCCCTTCTCCCGTCCGTTATTGAATTTGTTCGGGAATTTCCTGTTTATCTCCGAACCGTTGGACAATGTGCTAGAAAAACGGAATTAGCCTTATGGCCACATCTTTTTTCTGTCGGTGAGCAATCATTTTCTTTACAATTCTTAGGATAAGTACATAAATTTACTGAAAAACATTTACCCCCATTTCTTTGTTTCACAATAGCGGGTAGACCTCGAGCACTCTTTGATGTAAGTGATTTTTATAATTTTTAGTTATTCAAGTTCCAAAAAGTGCCACAAATATTTTTATCTTTCCAGGAATGCCTTCAACGTGGACAATTGGATATCGCAGCCACGTACTTACTTGTTATCCAAAACCTTGAATCACCCACCGTATCTAGAAAATTTGCTACTCAACTTATGGACAAGGCGTTAGAAGGACGGAAGTGGGACCTGGTAAAGGATCTAGTCAGATTTTTAAAAGCTATTGGTATGAGAAATAACGTCAAATGTAATGTTTTTCATTTTCTGAAAAGTTCCATTGGTTTAAATGCATTATTCCCTAGATCCAAGTGACGTGGAACCGGTGAGATCTTCTGTTGCTCGATTTAACACACAAACTCCACCAGTGAGTCCTTCCGAGTACGATATCTCCATGGTCTTGGGTACCATGCAAGTTCCTCGTCTCAGAAGTTTGAGTACCAGTGTTGTTCCCAAATTTTCTCATCAAGATGGCGCTCATCGAGAGTTAAGCAGGACAACCTCAGAAACGAGACCATCTCCACCATTACCTTCCAGTCAAGGAGGCCAATCCAATTCTCCAAGTCAGATTTCTCCATCCTTAACCAATAATAGAACAGGGATTGCTAATACACCGATTAGTAGTGGAGGAATTGCTACCTCATCAGTCTCGACAGCGGTGGATGGAAGTGGTAGTGCATCTTTTTCGGCACCCTATAATTACCAACATAATATGGTTAGTAGTGGTGCCGGATATGGATCGTCACCTGAATCAGCAGAAAAAGCAACTCCTGGTGCAATGTATGTCGATGCAATCATTGAGCGACATGCACGAAGAATTTTAGCAGAAGGAAAGCTTAGAGACCTTGGAAAGTTGGCTGCTCACTTGGATTTCCAATTAGTGAGTTGGTTGCAAAAAGAAAGAAAAAAGAAAGGAGTGATGGTCACGGATTTTGTGGCAGCATTAAAAATGATTCACAGTGAATTTGAGTGGCCGTATCCAGAATTTTCAAATTTGGGGTTCCATTGCAGAAGTCCTTCAATTGGTGAGCTTAGCGGATTTTATGTAACCACTAGGCAAGGCTTAATAATTATATGTAATTATGATTTTTCAATTTAGAGTCCATGAATTCGCCTGAAACTGCGTCACCCTTGAAACCACTCACTGTTGATGTTTTTGGGAATCGGAATAACATGTTCTCAAGACCTGGAGGAGACAGTGGGTATAATTCGACCCTAGGGAATAATGGAGAACATGGCGTTGCCTCAGTAGAAGCAAGATTAATGCCTCACTCGGTTATCATTGGTAAGTGATTATTAGATATCTATAATTTAGTTGCTTATAATATTACTGGTTTTGACAATGACTAATATTTGTATAGCCGATGATACTATCAGTGTATTAAGTGAAGAAAGCATTATGATGGACCAAAGTCCAATTCAACCTTCCGATTTCACGCCCATCATAAATGTTGCTGAGAGTAGCAATGTTGCTGCATTAAACTCTTCGAAGGCCGGTGTTCAACTCCGTTTCTTACAACAAATCATGTGGGAAGCAGGTAAAATTTTAGGAAGTTGTGCAGTTAATTTACTTTTGCATGTATTAATAATTATTAATTTGTATAAGCAGGTGTGCTGGATTGGTCGATATTAATTTCAGTGGCATTGAGAGACGCTGTTGGCGTTTTTCGGACAGTTAATGCTTCCCGAGACCAGCACCCAGATGTTTTGAGGTATTCCATACTTTTACTTTTTCAAGAAAATTAGTAGAAAACTGTGTTTACCAAACCTACTAAAATGTCATTTACCTTATTAGAAATCTCCGTGACGGGCTTATCAATGTCACTGTATGGTCCAACAGTCAATGGTCAGATTCGACTATATTAAAAATTACTAGAATTTTTAGCAGTTAAATGTACATCAACACATAATATTAATATTCCAGCATGGGTTACAAAATCTTTACCACAATGATCAACACCCAAGTACACGGCCTACTCGTAAAATACTTGTCATTTGCGCAAACCCAAACTCCAGCTTCAACCATTCACCCCGTTGACCCATCAACGAATTCGCCACACGGCCATATTGGAGATTTGCAAAGAAGAAAAACTGAACCAATTCTAAGCCGAGGTGCGGTTAACGCAAAGTTTAGCGGCCAGAATCCTGCAACGTTGCTACCTCTTCCATCAGCATCATCTCGTCGTAATGGCCATCCTGGACGGCTCGTGTCTCCCAAACAAAGTATTGCCAGCATTCCGGATTCCGATGAAACTTCAGAGACTAGCGCAACGGACTCTGTTTCTGGCAGACGTACTTCATTAAGTGCAAAAGAACAGGAAGAGAAAGTGCGGGTTGAACCTTCTTCCATGAAAACTTCCAAAAGCGAGAATGACATTGAAGAGGGAGAAGGACAAAGTAATTGCTCCGTCGTTTAATTAAACTACCTGTACAACGAACTGTACTTGTCAAATATTATTCCAATATTAATGCAATAACCTACGTACCTGCGTCATTACTACTAGCAAAGTTAAATTATACCTAGGTAAAAATAATTTAACATACGCATTTAAGCCTCCGATCATACCGTCTTTACTAGGATTATATAAATTGTACCAATATTGCACGAAACTAAATTATTTGGACACTACATAAATAAGTATATGATTCATAGTTTAAATATTTATATTGCCGTGTTTTCCGGTGCTCCGATTTTAAACTGCAAAGTGACCGTTGCCAAAAATATTTTTGTTCTAATCATCAATAGTATTAATTTTAATTTTAGTATTAATTTAGATTTTGTAACGTTTAATTTAGGGTCGTGTTGTAAAACAATCTTCAAACTGAAAATAATAACACTAGTGCGGGTGGTAATCCTGTAAAATACGATATTGTAGCATGGTAAAAAGAATAACTAATTTTTTAAGGCATTTCAATTATTCACAAGGGCTGTGGGTCCGCAATGAAGAACTTACATGTTTCCTGTTCCTTATCTTCGAAAAGAAAGCGACAGCGCCATGACTTCATTTGCGCATTTGGCATTGGCAATAATATCTGTTCTTTTCGAAGGTAAAAGAAATTGAAACGTAGTAACTTCGGATGTCTTGGTCCTGTATTATTCAGACTTTTCTTTCTCCTTGCTCTGGATTTGCACAACATTACATAATATGTAATATTATTACATAACCGATATTAAAACTTCAAAGCATTTTCCACAATGCGGTTCCATCACCAATTGTTTCAGCCTCTGCACTTTGACTTCGGCACCACTGCTTGGTCGGTGAAGCACGTGCCGTTGTTTGGATCCATTCTTTCGGTACTTGACCACAGGCGTTTAGGTATGACTTGATGTTTATCACACTCTCTTCTGCATGCGGATGCTTACTTTAGTAATTTTTTAGGGACAATTCACAACATCACATTTTTTGCCTTGATGAAAATTCTTACAAAGGGACGCATCACGAAGAAACAGGCCCAAGGAATTTTCAACCACTTGGACTTGAGTAATTCAGATTAACCTATAAAAACATGCAACTGGAAGTATCCGAATTCAAAATTCGGATAATCTTTAATATTATTTTGCTAATATTCCTTACATTTAATTAAATTGTTGCAGCTTTGACTGGCGATTTAAATTATAGCGAATTGGCATTCCTGGCATCCATTGTAGTCGCTCATAAGGACCACATGGAAAGAGAATTTCTTTATATGAACGCCTGGAAAATGTAAGGAAGTCTAAACCTAGTTCCAACGTATAAGAATAATTTTATAATTTGATGCATGCTTTAAAGTTGGGTCATATTTAACGAACACGGACAAGATCGAATAACTACTCGCGAATTTCGACGGACCGGTCTTCTCTTTGATTTCAACTATCCGACAATGTACGAAATGTAATGACTATTACTAATTTAGAGATGTTTGTCAAAATTATTTTGACAAAATTATCAGAAAGTCGTGAATAACACTTCCTATTAAACTTACATGTTCCGGGACTATGGCTGGGACGATGAGAAAGAAATGGAGTTTGAACGATTTCGGGTAAGTCATTTGTAACAATTTATGCATTACCATTCTCATTCCGGATGTCTCCCACAGTTTTATCTGATGTCCTGCATCCATTTCCGTCAAGTAAACCGTTTTCAAGCCAAGTACATCCGTTACCGACAATTCAAACAAGCTGTGCTTCGCCTTCTTCAGAAAATGTTGCGAAAAGTGCTCATCGAGAACATTTATCCATCACCCGTGGCCATTTTAAGGGCAATAAAAACTATAAAAATACCACCATTGGAAGGAGGCGAGAGAACCAAGAATTGGACGGATCTATTCAATTGCAACTTTATTCGCAAATTCGTCAAAGATCATTGGGAGATTGTCAAAAACTTTTGGATTGCAAAAACGAGCGATTCCCCAAAGACTCAGGCTTGTTGTAAATGCGTTTTTTGTGGATTTTGGTAATCTTTGAAACACGAAACATGAATGTTTTCTTGTGCTCATTGACTTGATTCCTAATTATGGATTGACAGGTGCTGCCATTATAGCGCCGACTCCACGACAGGATGCTGCGGTGATTGTGATCATTTATGCGCGCAAAAATTCTGCGGATGTTGCAAAAATCCACAAAATAGGAAAAGTATGTGGAAGCAGCCTGGAGAGGAGATGAACACCCAGAAACTGACGGAAGCTCAAAGGATTGGAATGGCTCCTGCTTTGATTCAATCAATGAAAACCGCACCCATCATAGAAGACAATGGCGACATAATTACAATAAATGAAAAAGAAGAAACAATAGAAGGAAGGCCAAAGGTCAGAAATCAACTTACCCGGGTTGAAGCTGTCCCGGAAGTGGAGTGGAGACCGTTGGGGAGACCACGGTTTGGGTGTGGCATTCAGTAAAAAAAGCCTTATAAGAATTTATTTTTTTTACATGTACAAACAACCTTGATTTATTACTTGTCTATTAAATTGTAATTCATTAAATATGTGATATTATGGTAATACGGGAGTTGTGAAAAAATTTACATTGCCATAAACGAGGACTTATTCGTTCCTTGAAGTTTTATAGATAAGATAGAAGAGTCTGAATTTCTATGAACTGTACACTCAAAATTAAAGTAGGAATGAGAAGATAAGGCACAAGATAAGGCACAAAATTACACAGTGTGCCTTCGAAACTTTTAAATCAGGCATTTGAACACTTTGCTGGTTAAAAGATTGACAATTACATTTACATAATACAGCCTTTCTCTCATTTCAGTCAGGAAATTTGGCATGAACGTTTTTGAAACACACAGGGTGAAAGTCTTGTACTTATTGGAAAATAAATTAGCTAGCAATTTAATACACAGTTTTTAAAATGCTTATCCCTGAAACAGATACTTGTAACTTTACTTACATTAAAACAAAGATAAAATTACATTAAAGCTCTTTATGCCCTTCTTCTAGGAGTCGGTAAAAGTTTCAACTTCTTTCTAACCTAATTTTGTTCGAGAGCAGCTCCTTTTTCATATTGTTCCATTTATCGAATTATCCTAGTTTTCAGATTCCGCATCGCAATTGGACCCATTCATTGGAATTTTTCCGTTTCCAGATTCTGTTGCTGTCTGTCATAGACATTTAAAAAGTTTTAGGACTCCAATATTCACGAACCCTTATTAAAATGCTACAAAATGAAAATACCCTAAAAAATCCTCTGTGACTTCTGCGATGGTAAAACAACCGTTCAATCATTGCGATAAAGATTGAAACCAAAATCCCTACAACCATTCAGTGAAGTTGGGTTAAATGCTAAGATGAAGTAAATATTCCAAGATATAATTTTGTCACGTACACCAAGTCAGATTGTGCAGTCATAAAATACTCAAGTAAGACTCGAAGCAATAAAATTTGAACCAGCCAATTTTATTTTATTCGATTTCAAAATTTTATTTGTTTTAACAATACCTAATTTTGTTCAGGATTATTAAACTTTTTTAAATTACATTTCCCTTTCACGCCCAGTTTAAGCATGTCAAATATGAATTCATTTGTTTGTTTGCTTAATCATACTTAATTCCACACATATCATTAAAATATTTAATTACAGTTCCGTCGATATTTCATTTTTTTCTTTGTCCAATCACAGCATGCTCATTGACTCTTTCCTTCATTCACAAGCCTTGTAACATATTACGTTGTAAATACATTTCATACAAAATTAGGTACATCCCCATAAATTTTAAAGATAAGACTCCATTTCCTTCACTCCATAACATAAACATCACAACAGCCATTACTTGTCATATTTAAGTACGACATAAATTAGTGTTCCATCGTTGTAAAATAGTAAATATTTGATTTGGTTCGCTCATACATTTCTTGACCACACTGTAATCTACTCCCAACCAAAATATAACATATTTGGCCTGACATTCTTTTCTGATAAATCTCAAATAATCTCCAACCTCGTTACAAATTCCATAAATTACGACGCCGAATCCGGGAGCCCGGTCGGATTTATGCTGAAAGTACCCCCGGCCGCTTCAATGCTTGACGAGGGTCTTAACAACTCATAGTTATTCTTATCCGAATCGAAATTAATACTCATTTCTGAGCGGAGTCGGAGAAAAGAAATGTTGGGCTCGGGCTCATGGTCACAGTCATACTTTAGCGCTAATACCCCCACAATTATAGCAACCAGGATTCCAATTTACTTTTTGTGTTTGTCTAAGTTTTCACCCCGAATTACACGACGATAGGACTCTCCAATATCATACGGGTAATTTGATTGGATAAGAAAAGTCGGGAAGGAGATGGAAAGCAAAGTGGTTCAGGAGGATCGATGTTTCTCCAAACGGGATTGTGCACAACTTGAGAAATGAAATGAAATTCAACAGCAGTCATCTTGGAGGCAGGAGTATTGTACATATTCCTGTTAATGTGTAAAAGAGAAAGCAATGGTGGGAAGGGGAGAGAGACGGAGTGGCACACTAGATTCGAAACGTCTAAAGAAAGCGGAAGAACCAGAGATTTATGTTTGCTAAGCGATGAACAGAATAAAATCCAGACTCTCAAATTGTCTCCTAAAAATCCACGAATCTTGAATGCAACTGTAAGTGTGAAATGTGGATCTCCTTCGACTGGATGTGAGTGTGAATATGGGGGTAGCGAGATGGAAAAGTAAAAGCAAGCAGGACAGTAAAGTTAAGCAAACATGATGCCGATGCGATTGGTATGTTGCAAGTATGTACAATCAACAAAACCGTTGGTAATAACGGTGCCAAGAAGGGTAGTACTTTACTTATGTAGTTGCTCTACAAGGTGCATTCAACTGACTGGAAGAAACTAGGAAAAACTTGGAAAAAACGACCTAAATCGAAATTTCCATTTATTTATTGTACTTTATCCAATTCAAACTTTTCACACCCCGGGGACAAATTGGATAATAATTTTGATGGAATTTGTCCAAAGTCGAAAATTTTGGGTTTGGTTTAAATGTAGAGAGATACAAAGAATCAACACTCTGTATCCAACAAATTCTTGTTCATGGTTATGATTCGGGAATGTGAGCAGGGTAGCAGTCTTGGATTTGTTGTTAACTTGATAGTTAGATCCGGAATTGCTCACACTCTGAAGGACTCACTTTCTCCATAAGATTGCTTCCTTTAGTATCATCTCTTACTTTACTTGATTTCATTTTGCAGAGCAACAAAAGTTATGCTGTGTTTCATTTGAATTTCCATTTGTTTGTTTTCTGGTTTAATATGATTTTTGTGCCTTTTTCTTGCTGGTGTGAGCAAGGCAAAACATTCGCTTCGTTTCTCTTACTTTACTTTATGAGATGAATTTATGCATTTACTAAAACGGGCCAGTATTAGCTTAGCGCTTTCCTTTCATATTTATGCGGACAGTTAAGCCGACCGATTCAACAATTTATGTGGCAATCAAGAATATGAAAACTTTTACTTTCTTTTAGTTAGGAAATAGTTTGGTCTTACATCTTGGGTGGGGATTGCTTTGGTGAAAATTAACGCCGAACGAAATTGGAGTCGACAAAACACTTGCCACAAATGTGTTTTTCAAATTCGGAATTCTAATTGAGTTCCCTCGAAATTCTACGTGCTTTCCCAATTGTCATGCTGGGAGGAAAGGCCAAATTTTTGCAACAATCCATAATTTGCAACTTTCGCAACTCCCTAAAATGTGTTTACCTAACTGGTGAAAACGGAAACCGTGCACCATTTCATGATGTGTCAAATTTTTGCAGACCTAAAGAAATCTTAATAAAAAAATGTATATTGTTGTCTGGCAGGCAACGACTTCCCGGCAAGTACGTGTACTGCCACAAATCCCCTGAGCATAGGAACCATTACATTTTGTCTTCTGCATTTGCCTTCGACCGTGAGGAGGACGTGTACCAGTTTGCATTCAGTTTTCCTTATTCTTATTCCCGATGTCAGGCACATCTCGAACTTTTGGAGCAGAGACAATTTTCACATTTCAAAAGAGAGACGATTGGAGCTTCATTGGTAAGTGGTAACAAAATTCGTAGTTAGTTACATAACCATATTTTACACTTTATTTCTTTTACTAATAAGTTTTATCATGCAATCTTTATCACAGTGAAATAGCATTACGCCCATAGTTTTATATCTGGCTTTAACGCAGGAGGAATATCAATTCAGCCTTGAAAATCTAAAATAATTTAAAATTAAATGAAAGGTGAAGGCAAGGAAGAAGGAGGAGTGGGAGATGGATTGAGTTAATTCATAGTTTGATTTATCTGCCGTCATTAGATTACAAAAGTGCCAACTGCTTCAATAAAAATTCGTCGTTAACACAGCCACGGTTCACTTCATTTCTTTCGTCTCAATTTATTTTATAATTAAGCGATTTACTTAGTTTGTGGGGTGGATTGGAACAATCGGAAATTGCTCCAAGGAAAGTGAAATTTGGCAGAGAGTCCAAAGTCAATTTTAATTCTATAATTTCAGACATTTGTGGTAAGGAATAATGGATGGAGTAGAGAAGTACGTCTGGTAATGGAGTTCTTAGACTTTGAAGTCAAGAATATGGTAATAATGAACGAAGAAACAGCAAAAACCTGCTAATGACACGAGCATAATGCACTGCGAGCCCTGCTCAACTCCGAAGTGTCATGAATGAATTGAATTGAAGCGATGAATAACTAGGAATCCATGAAAAATAGTTTTAATGAATGCACGCATTAGGATGCTTTAGTTGAAGATGAGCAACTAATCACAGTTTACTTAAGTATCCGTTATAAAGCAATTTAAAAAAACTCGGCATAAAAATAGTTCATCTGAATTTAAGAAACTTGAATTTATTTTATTTTCAATCAGCTAAAAGGTTGTGGAGAAAGTTGACATTATTAAATTCAGACTACTTCTAAGTCAAACTCAAAGTTTAATTTAAAATATTGCACAATATTTTCCGAATAACGTAAGCTACGAATTAAACCAATGTTAGTCACATACGGACCTGTTTTCATGGAAAAAATCTCATCTTATGCTGGAGGGCACTTGGGTCTTATCATCATCTCCGCTTTCTTAATGGCAGGAGCTGTGTAGCCTGTAAAGGTTTTGCTGTATCGCCAAGTCATCCCATCAACATCTGTGGCCTTATCCTTCAACTCGGCGTTAAGATTGACCTGAAATCATAAAATCAAGCAAAATTGTTGGAAAAAGGAATTGAAAAATCCAAATATAAATGCAGCTGCACTCACATAGGCACACCATCCTTTGGACGCTTTGTTCACAAACCACCATCCACTCTTGGTCTCAGTCGCGCATTTGTTAGTCGTATCTGGGTCCGAAAATTTTATAAATGAAATATAATTAAAAAAAACTACATTAAAATGACATTTATTAATATCATTTATTAAATGCGAAGCAGTTTGCATGTATTGATCTACTAATCTAATCTATGGAACTACATGGTTTCATAATACTACAATCGCTGAAGACTGAATGTTAACTGAAAACTACTTTTATACTACCGGTTCAACTAATTTAAATTTCGCCATATTTAAACTTTTTTTTTAGATCTGATACAGCAAAGCGTCAGCATCTTTATTAATAAACTCCATTTTCTTCGAGCTCCGCCAAAGCTTGCATTGTTCGTTCCATAACTTCTTTAGCCACTTCTACGTCTTGGACAAGAAACCATTCCGTGCCTACACCAAATTAATAAATCGTTTTAGTTTCTTCAGTCAGACATTTGTTCAACCCGGATCTATAGGTAACAACCTCCGTCATTTAAGCCCGGTCGGGGTGCGTGGTTTTCCTGAAGTTGAATATGAATCACTTCCTCTGCTAAATAACTAAATTGGACCAAAGCAGGCTATTAGTAATGGTATTTCCATTGTTACTCGCTATGTGCAATAAAAATTTTTGAAAAGCTCACTTACCGGAAATTAGTCGGTTGTTCCTGTAGAATTTCGTACTTTTCTTTATTGTTTTTGCTCATATCACCAACACGGACGTTTACCGGTCTCATCGTCGTGCCAATTTTGACATGATTAATATTCACATGTGATGGAGGTCGTGACCATGAACTTTTGTCTTTTCTGAGCATATAAATGCTCCCGCTTCCATCCATGGAGTTTTTGTTCCAAAACGAGTGAATGGGACCTCTCGCTAACCTTTGACGCGCATCGTCATTAAAATATATTTCCATCCAGGGTTCAAAAACACTGTGTGGAACAAACATATATTGAACAATCCGACTGATTTTTTTTCAATTTGTTCTATTAGTAGAAGAGAGTGGGTATCTAATTAATCTAGGAATACGAATATGTTCTCTTCTCAACCCTGTGATTGGTTAGGTAAGATTGGCAGTTTTAGAACTTTGGTAATTCTATTGCCCTGGTTGAGAAGCGAGATTAGCTAGGTACCCAAATTTTTCTAATAATAATGTAAACTCGAAATACTAACAACTCATCTATAGGATCTTCGAACCGCCAATAGTTTGTCGCTGTTATATGCTTCTTGTCTTTCTCCACAATGTAGGTTGACACATCAATGCTGCACAATTTGGTCGATTCTGGCCCGTTATCATAAGACACCGAATACAACATTCGCTCTTTGTTTCTACTTAGCTTTTTGAAAACAACTTTCATAGGAATGCCATTAGCTATTATGTCCCTTGATTCCTCAAAGAATAGCCAGTCGTTTATCAGTTCATTTCGCTCGAAGAATTTTCCACTGTTATTTAATAAAATGTAAGTTTTGAAATAATCCATTTACAATACTGTTAAAACTAACCTTTCATTCTCCTGCAGCGGCATCCGGGGTCGGCCATTGCGTTTTATAAAATTTTCATCAGCGCTTTCTTGATTCGCGGCGAATATCTTACGCCATGAAGTAAGTGAGTGTAGGCGTTTATTTTCGGGTTTTTTCCACATAAGTTTTGACGACTGTTTCGTAGTCTGTCCTACAAATAGCAATAAGTAGCCATCAAATGTTGTTGTATCTCCTACTGCAACAAACTTATCCTGACGATCAAGTGACATGTCTTCAAAAAATATTTGCTTTTGATCTGTTCCGTCCTCGCTAACAACACTGAAAAAGTACATGTGTTACAAAACTACATTATAGATAAATAGAGCATTACCGTTCTTCTGTTCTAATTCTAATTTTTTTAGTCCAGAAAACCAATTCTGCATCCGAAAGCCTGTGGAACAAAATATGACGACATTAATCTCACCTATACAGTAATTGGTATATATTTTGTAGAAACCGGTCAAGAACCCACTTAATTTGCTATCACTAATTTTGCAGAATTTGCTATTTTACAGGGGTGGGCCCAGAGTTTTTCGGTCCACTGCTGATTTCCTGAACATTGACAAGGACCCAATTCCTCGCTCAACAAAGCTTGGATTTGTCCACATTTTTGCTCACGGACTCTCCTATTAATAGGTTCGAAGTTACAGAATTTTTTTTGCGAAAGTCACTTGTTTCTTGCTTGATGAAACAAGTGAAAGAGAAGCCACATCCTTGCAGAATATATTTGGTGATTGTGCTCCATGCCAGTGGCAGCTCTTTACATATTTCGGATGGGATCCTTAATCCTCAAAATGAGTCTTGGTAGATATTTCCTACCTTGCTATTTCTACCTTCACCTACTTTCCCTATCCATCCATCTCCGGCCTTTGTTATGACATAAAATGAAATGAAATCTGCTTGTTCTTACAATACTCGTATAATTGCTTGAAATCAGATAGTGCATCGTCTCTAATTCGGCCTGAAACTTATATATCTTCGTCCATGGTTCATATAGTAGAACACGCGTCGAAAAGAGGACTTAGTAAGTGAACCACGAACTGCATGATGAGTGATGAAATGAGATATAAGTTGCAGGCAGGGAACGTGGGAATAAGCTTCACTTCTAATAAGTCTGCCCAAGGCTTTCACTTTCACCTTCATCGTCCTTCCTTATGAAGTAGAGGAAAAATAAAGACGACGCATACAATGCAAGACACAATTTTAAAAACCTCCAGTGCAGCCTTCATATAGCCCGAGCCAGAGTGTAGCCTTTTTTGGAAGCATACCGCTGCCCCCAACTTTACCTAACCTCACTAGTTTAAACCACAAAGATTCCTAAATCCTTCTAGTTTTGAGGATAAAAGGAAATATTAAAATCTGTATATGTTCATTTTTTTGAGCGAATAATTCAAATTTTGAGTCTATTGGACGAGTTTGGCAAGTCACTGCAAAATCAGTGGCAGTTGCCATCACTAAAATATTTTCATTTATACTCCGATTTCCTTCAAATTCAACACAAAGCTTTTACTAAGCATGTATTACACGCATGCAAAATTTGGGGTCGATCGGACCACTTTTCAAAAATCACCCTAAACCGGTGGGGGTTACCATCACTAAAAATTTTTTATTTACTGGCCGATGTTCAGGATATTTCGGATTTTAAATCTAATTAACATCTTTCAACTGTGTGCCAAATTTCAAGTCAATCGGAAAAGTTTCAAAATTTGGCCTACCCCCACCTCTGCACTTTTTAAGTGGAAATTGGACCACCACTACAAAATTTTTATTTTCCAACCGATTTTGCTCATCTTCGAACTTAACTCCTAAATTTGACACGTTTTACACATGGTAAAAATTTGAAATCGATATGACAAGTGGAAAGTGGATTTTCGTTGCGTACAGACGGACGGACGGACGGACAGACGGACGGCCTCAACGGTTACATAAGCACTTCGCTCTGGCTCGGGCTAAAACCAAGTATAGATATTTTTTCAACTAATATTTGATGCAATATACACATACTTTTCAAATATTCAGTTCAGGATATGTGGTGCAAGGAGGGTAAATGTATGCTTTGTTTATTACCTATTTTTGTATGGTCTAGCTTTCTCCATGATATGACTCATGGCTGACTGATGAAAATGTGACAAGCAGGATATCAAATTACTCAACATCTCAAATCAAAGACGAATAGTTCATGGTTTCTGCTACGAAAATGTCTCTGGGAAGAGGTGAAACTTTGGGCTCACCCTGTAAAATAGCAATCCGTATACTAATTTCAATACGGCGCAATTTAAAAATTGTCGGCACCACCGCCACCTTTCAAAAAAAATTAAGTGGCAGGAAGTCGATAGTTGTCTTTACAAAAGTGGCAAGAATGTAATTTGACAACTAACTAAGGTCATGTCCACAAAGTATGAAACGACAATCACTCTCAGGAAGAAAATATTTGCTTACTGGCATTTCCCTTGCAAATAATGTCCGATGTAGAAAGCATCTGACGTGCTCGGTTTTCTGAAATGCGCGTAGGATGATTTAGAATTAATATTGGTAAAAATCAGTGTGATTCCTCGGGCCACACTGAATATGAACTCTTCTCCGATAAATACATATCGTCCTAAAAATCCTATCCAATGTGACTCCTCTTCAATTTCCGAAGGCGTTGTCTGGAATGGCGTTCCCAGATTATCGGCCGTCAATGGAGCTGTCTGAGCATTGAATGCAATCCTTTCCTTCCATTCACGTTCTTCATCGTCTGTTAACCTAAATCATTTAAAAAATCATTCACTATTTTTCCCATCCAACAAAAAAATTTCCATTACACTATATCATTCGCCAACCTATTCTTAACATAGGTTAGGCTAAGGTGTGTTTTAATCGAAGTGGCTGTTTTCCATCCATCTCTTTTCCAAGTTGGTCCTTCCCGGCCTGTGCCGACACATTCAACCTCGTTGTCGTAGGTTGTAGACAGAGCCACACGCTCACCAATGATTACATAACGCCTCAAATATTTGTCGTAGTATCTTGTCATTCCGGTTTTAAACGGTCGAGGATTCACAGTTTTCCCAATTGGACTATTTTCATAAGGAACAGGTAAATCTCTAAATATGTCGGTTGGGGTGGGAAGTTCGTTCTCGTTTTCAACCTCTTCCTCATTTTCGTTATCTACGTCGGGATGAAAAGACGCTTCCATTACATCCCCGTTTCCTGGGGAATTATTCCCTTCAATCCCACCATGATCTTCATCACAAAAATCCATGGAACCCCATCCCGGCGGCAGAGACATATTAAGGTCTTCGGGGTGTTCAGGTTGCCATTCTTCCGTATTTTGTGGTGTTGTCAACTCTTCATCAATAATCATGTTTTCCACAGGTTGTGGAGTTGTTTGCCAGAGGTAATCCAAATCGATCCAACCTAGTAAGAAAACTACTATACTTCTGTACAATAACTGGCAACGTTTTACCAACCTGGTGGTAGTGAACCGGTTTCTGGAAGATCTATCCATCCAGGTGGCTGAGCGTATCGATACAATTCACTACAGGGAAGATGGATTCGGTAAGGTTCAATCATCTGACAAAACTCTCTTTCCGTTGGAATAGAATTAGGCCATGAAGGGAAATTCCCTCCTGGGTACATCCGTTCTCTCAGCTCACTCACGGGTGGAACATCTGCGGTTGGCTGACCCAGTGGATACATGAGCCTCCTTAGATCATTTTCGGATAAGATTGTTCTGTATGCTGGTTTGATCCATCCTACCATTAATTGTTGGTCAACATGGTCCCAAAAAAGGGGGCAATTTTAGTGAGAAGTGCAATGACGAATAATAAATAAATTGGTTGCATACAAATTAAATCATAGTTTTGGGTATTGTAAGCTTCCACAGTTGTCCGCAAAATCATATATTATTTGTCATTGTTCTCCTCCGGAAAACTGCCCACTTTTTGGAACTTATAATTTAGACTTCCGTTAAGTTCTTGTTTTAATGTTGTCAATAGTATTATTCACCAACCATTATTAAAATACCAAAATTGGGTTTTGTTGTATCATTAAAAAAATTGTCAGGTCTTGACTGATTTACAATAAAGGGCGTCCAGAAAGTAGGGCGACAAGTACTAAAATATTTTTTTAGGGAAGACTAATACAATTTTTCCGAAAATTTCAAACGAAATTAGTAGCCAGATATATTTCCAAACTACTGTAAAAATTTCATTAAAATCCGATAAGTAATTTTAAAATGGGACGAAGGGAAAGTCAGGAGTTTGCCAAGCGTGTTATTCAC
>JAAXNX010000415.1:0-30624 GCA_036491905.1 Folsomia manolachei
GTTGGATTTGCTTAAATTATTGGAAATTTCAGTTTCAAAGCTTTTTTAAAATTTAAAATTCAAAAAATTTAAAACTATCAAACAATTAAAAAATAGGAGAGGATCCGATAAGTGACAAAATATGCTTAAAATATTTCTCAATTCCTTCTCCAACTTTTTACTCGTTCACTGTCAGATGGTGTGCGGATGACCAAACCAAAAACAAGAGTTGAGCTGGAGAAAGCGTTTTTCCTGCTTTCTCCAATAGTTTTACCCGAAGTTCCAGTTCGGGTATTGCAATCGGTTGGTTGTAAAGAATTCGGTTCGGAGTCTGAGCCTTGCTCCGGTTTTACTGCCTACAAAAAACCCTTGGCCAGACAATCGATAAACCTTGTGACGTCTTTGTATTTATGTTACTTATCAAAAAGAGAAATAGCAGGATATAGTTGGGTAAGGTACAAACCCATAAACTCCTTACGACCACGACTTTATTTGGTCGGACTTATTTCACTTTACTGCTTAATTTTACTGTTGGATTTCTAATGCTTCGAATTTCATTAACATTCACAGTAAGGAGAATGACAGAAAATAAGGGTAATTAAGCATGTCACAGGTTTTGCAGGAAGAAAGAAGTTTGCATGTGTTTTTGGAGTGTCTGATTTCCACATTTTGCGAGATTTGTTTAATTTTTTGTAGTTTTTTGCAACAAAATCAATGGAGAAAGTGAGAAATGTAATTAATAATCAGAGCAACTTTCCCCTGGTTTAGTTGCACATTGTTTACAGCTCATTATTTTGTGGGTAGGTTAGAAATGTTGGTTTTTATTATTCCTCCTGTTCAGTACTATGAAGATTGCTTTAGGGATGGGAGTCAATCTTGATAGTAAGGAAGAAAGTGAGAGGAAATTAAGACAAAGGAAAGTTACTGATGCGTACCCAACAAAGCTGTCGGTTGGTTTGAGAACGTGCCAGAAACTGGAGAAAAGCTCAATAATTTGTTTAGGTAAGGAAAACTTGCAAACTATTTATTGGCAGTGTTAGCAAACCCAACAACTTCCTTCTGAATCGTTCATTGTCTCATCTCTTGCAATCAAGAAGATTCCTAACCATTTTAGGAAAGTAACAATTGTGCCTGAAGCTGGAATCACATGATTAATTGTTGAAAACAATTCGTTGGAATGTTTGTCTCGCAATTTTTCTTTAATATTTGAAGAAACAAAAATTGTAATGTCAGTTTACCAAATTCGTGACAATGTCGTTCATATTTCTGCAAAAAATGACGCAAAATTTAATTACTAAATCTTAAATATTGAAAAAACCCCACATTACTCTAATTATTGTTAAAAGGGGCCGAACGAGTTGAAGGTGTTTTTTGCAAGAAACCATTTCCAATGTAATTTCCACACTAATTAGTTCCTTTAGTAAAATCACTGCACTCAAGACATTTGAGCTTATTGACTTGAGTACCGAAAATATTAAGCAGGACTTTAAGTCTCTCTCCTTCACCTGCTTTTAACTCCTTAACACATTTAAGCCTTAAGGAAGCGAAGGCCTCAAGTAAGCTTAGCTTACTATAAGAAATCTTCATGAATGTTCATAGTCCGCCATGAGCTTAAGAGAAAGAAGGCACTCGGCCCCTATCATACACCAGTGCCTGATTCACATCCACAAACCAAACTCGGGACCTCTTTACTTTCAGTTGGTTCTCGTCTCCCTCAGGGTAGAGACGTATTCCTGTGTCGCTCCGAATATATTGGACAACCATTCTCCTGGATCTGAGGCTGACTGTAAAATACGGAGGCTTATCTGACCAGATAGGATCTTATCCACGGATAAGATGTGACATTTCCAGGTAGAGAGAGTGCATCGAAATTTAGGAAGCTTGTGAGTACATTTGAGTGGAATCGTATTGGAAGATTTTCAGAAATTTGAAGCTATTTCATAATTTATTGGAGAAGCTATCGGAATTCGTCCCACGGCATTTGTGGGTATTGAGTAAGTAGTGATGTGAACGACGACTTGGATTAAATTTCATGGTTTGTGCTAAATGCATGAGTGAGTGATTAAAAGGCTTGTATTGAAGGAAGTGAAGGTAACGAGGAATCATGGGAAGACGGCTAATTTCTAGGATTTGGATTACTTTACTTTTTGGTAAGTTAATTCTCTCTCAACTTGTTGGTTATTTTTGTGTAATTGTAGAATTTGGTGTGAATCACTCTTGAAGTGTGAAGTTGAATTCAAGACTTAAGAAAATGGTAGAGATTTGTATTTTTGATTATGCATAGCATTTTGAGATCCTCTATATATTTTACTGTTTTGGATAATATTTTAATTCCATCGTAAAAGGTATTTCACATGAAATTTAGCTAAAATTTCTGGACAAGTTTAAAGCCAACAGTTAATGGTCCTCAATAGTAATGTGAAGTGTACATTGTACATTTATTTACATGGCTTATTAAGGAGTTTGGCCATTTTTTAAAGGTATGGACGAATATGACTCGTCTGGCATGCAAATTTTTTTCATGTCATCAATCATGCCGCAGTTATTATTGGTTGTTTAGTTGGTTTAATGGATATTTGGCTGGAAGGGAAAAAATGGTTGCATTCATAAATGTCCTATAGCTCATTACTTACGGGGGCAATTATTACCTGTGTGCATACCTCCATGATATAGATGCCAAACCAGCAAAAATCAGACTTTTTAGACAACGGCTTGGCATCGAGTCGTTTGGTTTGGCTAATGATGCTGCCCTCAAGTCAAACATTAATCTTTTCGCATAAATGCATACTCTCTGATTCCTTCATTTCGTAGGCGTATAACATGAGTATTTAGCTGTGTGACAAAAGAACTATAAGGCATAAAAAACTTATTATTTCTAAAATTTTGCATTGAATCCGGAAAGATAAATTGGGGCAAAAGTATTTCTGTGAAATGTCAGAGTTAGCAAATTTATTACTGGTCTCTGACTTTTTTAATGGGATGGTAAATATGCATTCATTCATCATTCATTACAGCCAGAAAGAAGTTTAAACTCGTTTAAAGTTCTGTGGGCCATATCTTTAATGAAGTACATTAGAAACAGGAACTTGCCAATATTCCAGAGGAGAACTAAAACTAACCACCAGTCCGAGTGCTGGGTAAAGTTAAAAATCTGCCAATGGTTGCATACATAATACTTGCAAATATTTAGAGTAATCCTTAATGAGACCAATTTGTGTATTTTTTGGCTTCTGCAAATTCTCACTCACTCTTAACACTGTCTGTTTTGTTCTAAGGATTGTGCATGGAATGGTTGGAATGTAAATCCGTGTTGAATACATAAGTGTCATTCATTCAATTCAATGCGATTTTTTTTAGACTTTATTCATCCATAGCGAGAACTGAAGGGATTCATTCATTATTCAACTGCTAACTGGTACAACTTTGAGGAACATTGCTCTTTACTGTATGCCAAAAAGTAAAAGGAAGTAGAACAGTTTCGAACTTATAATTAGAGTTATTTAAAGTATAAAATGAATAGGAAACTGGAAAGAAAGTGCTTGGATAATAAGACAACTAACCTCTCGGAAGAAATGTTTTACACTAGAGCCTTTATTTCATATGTTATGGCTCCGCAGAAAATTTCGAATGACGTATGTTTGCAAAAAGCGAATTCATGAAAGAATTCCTGAAAGAATATTTGTTTAGTTTACAGTCCACCTTCTCGTCGGCATGAATTACAGTAAGATCGGCACCAAACCAGCCGACCGGAAACGGTTTATAAATTATTTAATGGATATGAAAATTGATGCTCATTCACTGCTCGGATATTTATTTTTTTTAATTGACGCGAAAAGATGAAAACTGGAAGCTCAGTGTTGAAAAGTTCACAAAAATACCTACAACTCTTTAAGTTTCTATAAAATGCCCGGGTTATAATACCCGAAAGATGATTAATCATTAAATCAATACTAAGAGCTCTGGTGTGTGCTGTTCTGCCTTATGGCCTGAGCTGAATAAATGTCTTTATCATTTATTTCCAATGTAGCCCACACCTCTCATAATTCACGACAGTAGTGAACGAATTTTCTCTGACATGGACACGGAAAAGCAAAGTCCAGAGACTGATGGCCGGATTATTGTCGACTCGACTTAATGGCATCTCTCATTTTCTTATATTCCAATATACTTGCCAACACTCAAACTGATGAGGGAACGGTGACATGGCATGTCACCAAGTCATTTTATATGGAAGTAAATATCTTTGGTTAAGGGAAACGCACTTTTTTCGGATTATTCGTTGCCAAATTGTATTCTTAAATATTAGGAATAGGACTCATTTACTGAATCCTATAAAAAAATCTGACAAAAATACTTGTATATTTAAAAAAAATTGATTATCACAACACTGGTGGCTTTGCTTAATAGTAGTTGATTACAGAAGTACATCGTGTCTCTGTCACAGCATGATACCATTCCCTTTTTAGATTAGATAAGATTCTGCATTGTAAGTTTGCACATACATTCCCATTTCGTTCAGTGGTACATGTTATCAAGCTCGGTCAATCATTCAGCCAGTGAACCACAAAAAGTATCTTATCTTTACTACTCCCAAGAAAAATGATTCTTTAGTATTTCAAATAAGAATTGTGGAACTTGTTTTTCCTCTCATTTGTTACTGTTACTTAAAATTTACATTGCAATCTATATCCCAAAGTCTTGTTTACTCTTCTCCAATATCTGCGTGCAAATCTTTTGGCCAAGTTTACAATTATGTTGAAATGAAATTGATCTCTTTCTCAGATCTTTTTTGTTTTGTTATGCTACTGTCTGACGTGACGCATCTATTCATGGTTGGATAGCTTTTCCGCTGTGTCCTCGGAGACATTTCGTTTTGTATTTTAATGTTTTTTTAACATGCTTTCTTTTCTTAGCTGTTTTTAAACATTCAAAGCAAACCGAAAATGCCGGAGCAATTTGCAGGGAATGATGTTGACAAAAATAGGTGACAAGTCAAAATAAGAACGCTGCCTTTGGTAACCAAGTTTGGTTTTGGATAGGCTTTACTTATGGCGAGACACGTGCAACATTGCAGCGTTACCAGATTTATTTTGAACATCATTTATGATGGGTAATATAATGTAATAAAGAGAACAGACGCTGTGATTTTAGCCGCAGGGAATTTTTGTGCGAATAATGTTTCAACTAAAACGATGATTGAATACCCAGAACTGATAATCAAAACAGAAGAAGGTTATATAGCGGATTAAAGAACTACTGAATTTGACAGGGTGATAAATCGGGTTGATTTTTAATGGTCATTTTCATCCTGAAATCCAACTAAGCTGGTAAGGCAGGATGTAATCAAGAAGCAGCTTATGAATATAGGAAGAGGAAGGTATTCAATTACAGATTACGTGATATTTAAATAGCGTGGTATTATTTCCTTGCACTTAAGAAATGCTGGTTTTTAAATGACACATACGAGTGCATGTAATTCCTTGATAGGATTCAATCCAAGGGGTTGTGAATTATAGAAGGATTAAGAATGAATTATTTTACAAATCGACCCAAATTCAAGAATCTCTTATCTGTGACTCTAAGGATTTGACAATATTAAAAGTTAGGAATGTCATTTAGGATACAAATTGTTGTAAAATGTCTTAGATAAGTGTGAGCTATTTTACGACATCTTGTTAATGAGCGGAGACTACAGTTTGTGGAATGACATCTTATAATTTCTGCTTTGTCTGGTTGAAATATTTTTAATGACATTTCCTAATTTTTCAAGTATTTTTTAGTGTTTTGTTCATATCGTCGTGTGGACGCTGATACCAAATCTTCTTTTACAGGCATAAGTTTAATGGTAATCGTCATATGTCTGTCGTGCATTTGGTTGGGCGGATTTTTTCACAAAATAATGTTTGGGTGTGGCTTGACTGGCTTAAAAACTACATTTTTAAAAACTCTATCTTGCATTTTGTCCAAATAAGTATTTCAGATCTTGAAACTTTACTTATAAGTAAAATGGACTCTTTAGATTGCATTGACGATTAAATTAAAAACTCTATCTTGCATTTTGTCCAAATAAGTATTTCAGATCTTGAAACTTTACTTATAAGTAAAATGGACTCTTTTAGATTGCATTGACGATTAAAGTTACAATTTATTGAGCAAACATTCACGTGGAGTTGAACCCAGTGTGAGATGGAATATCGCTCAAGTTTCTTGAAAGATGATAACCATAAATTGAGAAGGGAAATGGGATTTTTTCTGGTTTAAAAGGAGTATTTGCTCTTTTCTGCATATTCAATTTGAACTTGATTTAATCCACCTTGTTTTGACAGTTTGGTATCGTAATTCGAAATTTTTTTGTCCTAATTTTTTATTCTTCATTGGCACATAGCCTTGAATTATTAACAAAACAAAATCACCATTATAAATCAGATATCACGCAACAAGGCAAATTCATAAAATCAATATTCTATGATTGAGTTTAATGGAGATCTATTCTAGCAAATAAGAGATAAGGAATCGGTCCTAATTAAAATTTGAAGCTTATCTGGAAATATTGGAGCCACGTTAACAAGTAGCAGAGCTTGCCTCACTGGCAATCGCTTTAAAATATGAATTAGAGAAATGAACATGTGCCCATCATTATCCAGAGTGGAATCAGAATTAAAGGATTAATGTAATTTCGAGTACAACTACGCAATGATGATCTATATCTATTTACAATTGCTGCCCATCCATTCCAGAAGAAAGATTATCATTTCCAAATTATCTCTTTTCCTTCCAATCACAATAACTTTACAGACATTGCAATCCCAAAAGGGCACCCTTTCCTCGATCATCCTTTTCACTGCCAACCACACAGGATCCACTGTGCACATCTGTTTAGTTTTTATTTCAAGGGTCGCTCTCCCAAGGAAGGAAATAAGGGACGTTGCCTTCCGATATTATCTGTATAGCTAGAATGGTACAAGCAACTGACTTCTATGTTGGTTTAGTTACTACTTCAATCTCATCTCATCATAACCCGGTTAGTATTTAGTAACCCATCCAGCATCCAATGATGCATCCAAAGAGATCCATGTCATAAGACCTAACAGAACTGTTTCTCATTTTGGAATGAATTTTCTCGCGTAAAAAATAAGTATATATGTCTCCCTCTCATCCATGCATCTTGTATCCCGTTCCAAAAACGTGGTTAATGCTCGGTTGCACGTATTTGGGTCGTGTCATGGCCATACAACTTTGTTTTGGTAGAAAATAATAGGGAATGACATGTTTTTTGTGTTTTGCACCCTCAACAAAATAATGGGATGGAAGCTCGGCCGACCCGACCCAACCAATCTCATCCCATCCCGGGTATTAAATCCAGTCGTATCTGATCTGACTCGGATTGAAGTTTTATGTTGATGTCGATGTAAGTGGCAGGAGATGGATTATTCTCTTAATGAACTTGAGTGGAGAGAGTGAAAGGAAGGAACGAGAGAAGCCCTTGGAGAATTCGTCTCAGTTCCGTGGAGTAGACGCACTTTGCAACCATTCATTAATTAATTCAATACAACTGCCACCACTACCATGTCACACTTTCACCCTATTGTGTATGTGACAATAGAAAATGAAACAGATATAGGAGTAGAGTAGAAGAACGGGTCATGTAGTTGGGTTATAAATTGGGAGAAAAGTTCCACGACACGACACCCGGGAGTCAAGACTTTATGGGTGCACATACGACTAGAAATGTCTGTATTGGATTTGACGTGACTTATGTATTATTCACAAACTGTCACTGTACCCATATCTTTGTCTAGAATGGGTATTAAAATTAACCTATCAATTTAGAATGGATTTTGTTGAGGTGGGCAGACAATTCTGGGTATTGATAGGTTTTACATTCTTGCAAAACTTGTAGATTGATAAGAAGACTGAATGCAAATGAAATCAGTTGGAGCTTGGATTGGTATTTTTTCACTCCTCTTTTGAGACACCACGAAACATTATCATAGTCGTATCGTTGTATGTCTGCAACTAAATGCGTCCATTTTTCTGCATTTATAAAACGGAATTAAAATTAAAAACGCCCATTTTTAAACTAGGCCGTAGGAAGTGGAGACAATATTATTATTAAATATGAGGTCATGTGGTCCTAGCTTATTCTTATCCGTTCATTTTACTTCTTTCCTGTCACTTTACAATGCAAATTTTACAGCGAATTCTCTGCGGGAATAAGAGTGAAAGTGGGTAGTAGGAGGAAGGAACCGGATATTGTGACAGAGTTGGGTTGCATACTCTTGTGGATGAAAACGGAATCAGAATAATATCGAAGTTGCAATATTCCTGGAACAGACTTTAGTAGAGTGACAGATGAAATTATTTGATACGTCAGGATTTAGAATGGGTAGATTTGCTCATATTTCTCCAATTGTAAAGTTGTCCGACATAGAAACACCCAAATAATCCATCGTTGTATGATTATGTAATCTGAACGGTAGTCTGGAATCGTATGTAACTCATGTGTATATCCGACCGACTGACAATCTGGACAATAGAAAATGCTATCCAATCTTTATATCTGTTCAGCATCCGACGCTCTATAATTGGAAGTCTTCAAAGTTTTGGTGTGCTGCAAAGTTACAAATGTATTAGGTTACTGGTTAGAAATTCTCGCATTTATTTTGTGTTGTTGGCGGAGAGGGATTTGCGGAATGAAGGATTTAATGGGTTTGTTTGTATTTGTGTGTTTATGTGTCAACCAAGTCGAAGTCAACCTAAGTTCTTGTTCTGATTTGAAAGCAAAACTTTGTCTCTTCCGGAACGAAGATTTGTTGTCCTGAACAAATTCAACTAGAGAGAATGAGAGACATCAATATGAAATCATTGTTGTTAGATGGGACAAATACAAGCATTCAATTCAGAATTTATCCAGGAGGCTTTGTTTTATGAAATGCTGCAGGAATTATCGAATTCTGGAATTGATTTCAAAAGAAAATTCAATTGCTTTGACAGGGTCTGGCGTTGTTTTTGTCATTTTGAACATTCTACTTTTTGAGTGACCTCATTTTGGAGTTATGCTTTTAATCTAAAAAGTAGTTTTTGCAGGAAGTCAAATCCAATGAATTTAAATTCAACCCAATTTTGCATATTATGCATTACTTGCATATATCCGTTTTATTTATGGTCAATCCCAAAGGAGGAGTGGAAAGAAAGCAGGAAACATTTTTATGCTGGATCTGCACAACAAACCAAATGCACCCAATTTTTTTTAGGTTTCTGTTGTTGCTTATCTGCAAAGAAGATACTGCTCCCCTAAGTACCACTCTGGTTGTGTTCCGAGAAAGCATAAAAATTGCAAAGTTTTACAACTCAAGTGCCATTAAGAAAAATATTATAATCCATTTGTCCTTTTGGTTCAGGACGGGAATGCATTTGTAAGCAATTCTCTTTAGTTGTCTCCGCTCCGAAAAGAGTGGATCGGGAATGTTTTATTTTGAAACCTATTATTTTTCCAAACTACACCACACCATCCTCCTCCGGGTACTGTAGTACACCAATCAAATCATCATATTCATATCTGTACAGAATCCAGCACTACCCAGTAATTCATGTCATTTCTCGTACAACCAAGTGCATGAAATTTGGTTGGATTTAGAAATCTTGTTTTTATATCCACTAAAAAAATGAATTCAAATCCCAGTCTTGCGAGTATAAGACACGGAAATAATATCACCCACCCTCAGACAACGCCACCATCCGTATCACGGACCATTAGCCGCGCCCATTTCATTTCCAATGAATCTGAATGCTTTCACTCGTGGTTGTTGTAGTGAGTCGAATTTTATTTTTTTCTACCGTCGCCACACGTATGCAAGCCTTGTTTGTTTGGTTGCCGACACAGCAAGAAATCTTCTTCCGCCTGTCCTGCAATGCAACGAGCCATAAAACAGAACAAAACGGATGTGAAGGAACACCACAAAATGGGTCTACATGGTCCTTCCTTGTACAGAAAGTAGTAATTTGTTTTGCATGAAGGATGAAAAATGTTTGGCTCAAACAAGAGTGAGAGAGTGCAAGGAACAACAAACTTTTACTAAAAAATAGTATATAAGTAAACAGCAAAAATTGGATATAGTACTTTATGGCCCATAACCCTGCTCATCCGGTGTACATTGGATTGGGTTTGAGAAATGTCTTATTTTAAGGAAAGTAGTTGGTATGAACGGACCGGGATATGGAGTACTTTATCTTTTCTTATTCACAAGTACGGCGCAATTTGGTTCGCATAAAGGTTTAGTGTATCTAGGAGCACAATGAATGGCTGGACATTCCAAAATGTTCGCAAAATCAAAGTATATTTATGTATAGCTACCTCACAGATTTCATTTTATGCAGACGTTGTACTCGCTAGTTGCCAAATATTATTTCAAGCTATATAGAATTTGCACAACTAAAAATTAGCTTTAAATTCCAAATTTTCAGAGGAATTTTAACGAGCCGTTTTCTTTGCTGAAGTTTACAAACGTACATATGCTCCTATTCCGTTAATAACAACGTGTTCGTAATGCTTTATTACTACGATTATTTTGGAATAAAGATTGAAGTAGTTTTATGTTATTATTCTTCCATTCTTGGGCACCATATTAGAAGTAATGATTCATTTCATTTCATATGGTCTTTCTTATCTTTTATTATCTTCATGAAATGAATGTTTTGAATGTAGACATGCACATAATGCTGTTATGAATGCCGTATGTTGTATGGCATTCCATTAATACTAAGCTGGTCGAGATGGAAGCATGGTATCTAGTTTGGTTCATTGTTTTGTTTGTTTCTGCCAGGATGGGAATGAGAGATATGGAATGAAAGGTAACATGAAGATGAAATACATGCAGACAGACAGATTATTTGTAACAATGGTCGACTCTGTATCTGCACAATAACCGGCCGGTACATGGCTATAAAAGAGATCTTCGTCTTTAGTCAGAGACGGGAGGGAAAGGAGATTTACTGGGTGGAGGAATATTCTCATTGTGTTTTTTAGGACTGAGATAGATTTCGTTGTCAATTGTGTTGTGTTATTCGGTATGAAAAATATCATTGTCATATCATTTATTCATCTGTATTTCGGTTCTATTTGTGTGAAGAATACAGAGTTACAACTTGTGTCGTACAAGTGCGTGGGTATGAAAAGAAATGTAGTTATTCACTATACGAAGCATTCATTTTGTCAGGATTTCATAAGTGCTGGAGGAAAATATTCATTCACTTTAAATGTAGCAATATTAATTGAAGGTAGCAAACAACCCACGACTAAGGACACTAACTGTTAACAAAACATGCAGAGGTTCGTAGTCACTGTACCACTTTGGTCACAAACCACACTAAAAGCGCAAGGCCACCTTTCAATTAGTGTCCCAAACAATTTTTGAATTTGAGTGAAGCCATTATTTTTGCTATGTGGGCGTCTCACTTCAAAATGCTTTCAAGAGGTTATTCAATTTGTTGAGAGTCAGTGAAGGTGGATGGTTGTTGTCTATGGATGAGTGTGAAAGCCATTAATCTTGATATAAAATGCATGATCTCAACTGTCTCCAATTTAACCTATGTATCTGGATTTGGATGGATGGGCAGAGGAAAATCCAGGAAACAGAAAATGTCAACTGACTTTCCATTATGGTTCTTACTCACCTATGCCTAGTTTCCATAATATTCTGGTCTGAATCCCCTGCGAATTCTATCTCATGCCCAGCTCGTAATTCAATTCCGGTTGGACGCTCAAATTCACTTGAGTGAAGGTCTCTGAAACTCGTGTCATTTCAAACTTTGAAAGTTGAGGCTTCATCCATTTTGTTGTGTTTTGTTGTTGCGGAAGCAATCCAAATTTCAAAATTGTGGTGAGTTGAATTTTGAAGGTACTTGGTTCTCGCAACTTCCTTCTTGTTGGATTATGCATAAATACGCAACCATATTTATTTGGGTTTGCGGAATGATTAATGATTCCAAGTTATTCTATGATTTATTATTGGATAGGATGCAATTATCTCAACATGACAGAATGGACGTGGTAGAAACATAACATTCATGTCCTGCAGAACTGTCCTAGTCGGAGAAAGTTGTGTGTTTTGACGAGTGTCCGGGTTTGGCGTTGAAGGGATTAAGTTGTCACCTAATTTGGTACAAGTTTGTATTATTTTGTTATTCATTTAATTTTCCAATCATTACTCATATATTTATATTCATTTTGAAACCAAGTTGCAAAGAAAATTGTACCGTATTCAATACACATCATTGCAAAAATTCAGTTTCATACTGCTTTCCAAAATATAGCTAAGGCAGGATTAGTTGGTTTGTAAACTTTTTAGGACTGCAAACACAAAAAAGTCAACATCCAACCAACTCTAGTCAAACTCAACTTTCCCCTCGGTGGGTCTAAAAGAAAGTTAATGGGTTGGAAATGCAACAGCAGCATATTCGGATATGATTCTATTTGTCGTATGATACAGCTATGTTTGATACAAACTCAGCAGCAGGGTTGAATTGAATTCATTCATTGTTAGTGTGAGTCGTTTCACATTTCTAAAAAATATGAAAGTTTATATGAACGTCAAGTGAAAATATAGAAACACAAATAGGGTGGGTCATATAGGAACCCTTTTCAATTGACACTCACTCTAGCTATGTTCCTAGGAATTTTTTTCTCCCAAGTTTTTACTGAGTAATAGTGTTATGCTCCTAGTAGCTCTTATGGAGTCAGTTACAGTGAGTGTCATGGCAGTCAAAGTCAGCTTGGGTTAATGTTTCCAATAGTCAGGCAAGGAGCGAGTGCTTATCATATTGTTCATGGTAAGTGGACAGTAGGGCCGGGAAACCTTTGCCATTTTCTTTCCGTCCCCAGTCTGGTCGGAGCTGATTATCATTGGGACTTGAATGAAATTGGGCTGGGTTGGCGACGCCTGGAATATCCTGGCCATCCTTGTCGATGCCAATGTCGTCGACGAGGACATGAACAGTAATGGGTTTTTGATATTGAACTTTTTTCGTTTGCTTTACAAAGTCTGTGAGGCGTGTGCATTGGCCTGTTAAAATTGAGAAGAAATTGGCTTACTAAAAACATGGAGTCTTTTTCTATAGTCAGCATCTTCCTGGATGCCATTGTTTTTCAAGGACTTATTCCCTTCTAGAAAAGTGTCTTTAATCACACGGTAAAAAAATTATTGGAATTTTTTTTAAGTGAGAAAAGCCACTAACATTATGAGTTTAAACAGCTTAATTTATCCCAAATCTTTCCAGACTGTTTTTGTCATGACATTTCCTTTCACTTGGTAACTAACTACTAAGTTGTTTCATTTCATCTCATTCTTTCCCACGTATAAAGTTGAATGCCTCCTCGTAAAAGTGCAATTTCATTCTTTTTCTTCCATTTGTAGTTGCCCTTTGTAATTTAAGGAAAAAGGAAAGAGTTTAAGAAGACTCGGCTTAAACTTCTGAGGTCCAAATTACCAGTGAGGCAAGTAAAAGTAGTACAATGGAAAATGGAATGAAACTTTCTTTTTTAGTTGCTTTCTTTCTTACGTCTCTTTCCCTGTTCCATGCAACCACACCAGTGCCACAGTAACCAAACAAGACGCAGACTCGACCACAATGGAAGAATTAGAAAGAAAGAGGAACCAAGGGAAAAGTAGACCAGACCAGCCGTCGAAAGTAGCAAAGAATTATACTTATGTAAGAACACATCCAATATGGCAAGGCCAATAGGATAGATAGGCATATACAAGATAATAAATGGTGTATACAGTAGCTGCAACTTTCTCCTCCAGCATCAGCAGCAAATATGTATGTCTGCAAACTCAATCAGGATATAGTCTAATGTAGAGAGAGGCCATAAGGATGGGCTAGTGTTAGTATCAAGGATTGGAAAACCTTATCAATAACGAGTTTGGTGAAAATGTGTAGAGAAAAGTAAAGTAAAACAGTGGTGTCCTGATGAGTATGTGGTTGGACCAAGTGCTTGTTCGACAACCCTACCGTATGTGTCCACCTTATAAAGTTTTGCACCAAAATCCACCAACCAAGCAGGACATTCATGACATGGAGAAAAACTTGTATATACATCTATATATTAGACTTATGTACTTTTTGAGCTGCTCTACTCCACTTATTTCCTGTTTCTTCTTTCCTTTCTTTACTTTCACCCACAAATTATGTTTATGACCGAGTCAGGCTTTGTTTGGTTGACGCTTTATTTGCCGGATTTTCAAAAGAAATTTCCTTTCCGACCATACGAGTCGTGATATGGTCGCATGTATGACAGCCGACACTCCAGCAGTTGAACTAGCACCAGTCCCTACTAAAGTGAACTGGCTTGCAGTACTACGGAAGCTTGTAAAATAAAAAAAAGAAAACCCAAATTTGATAGAGTGGAAGGAAAAGGAAGGAGTGAAGGTTGAGTGAGTGAAGAAAGAAAAGGACGGAATTGTGGGAAATGAAATATTTTTGATAAGGAGAGAAAACGTGCTTTTCCCAACCCTTCAAACATCACGTGTAACTCAATGTTGACAACTTTGTCCCAGCTTATTTACGGGATAATAATTGGTCACATGTTCATATCTAATGATGTTGAATTAATGTTGGTTTGAAGTCATATTAGTAATGAGAATTATACCGTCCACGGACCCACGCATAGTTTAGAATGTATACGTGGATACAATTATAGAATGGCAGTGTTTTATGTTTTGCTTGGTGGCCCTATTGTAGAGTAACAAAACCAAAATTTCTGCACCGCACGAATGAACGAGCTGACGTAGAAAGGGTTTGAGTTTAGTTTGTTAGTTTGGTTCTGTGAAATACAATGGTAGTGGCAGCTATTGATCCATTCTGCAATGTGGATATACATATAAGGATAATATGGTTTGCATGCTGGATGGGGCACATAGTCGTCTGCCTTTTCTCTCCATTTCCTTCAGCAACTGAACTGTTCGGGAAACCAAGTAAAGTATAAAGTAAGCGTCCCCCACTTGGGTCTGGAGAAGGGATTCTTCCATCCCGATCCATAAGTTGGTCTAGAAAGGAGACTTACTTTTGCCTGCAGCACTTGCAAGAGTCCTGTATACCAAAAATCTCCAGATATGTAGTCGGGTGGGTTGGTGGGAGGCAGAAACCCGGGTATTCCATGCATCTACCAAAGAAAGAATAAGGTCTACGGCATCCAGCTAGCTATATCCAGACCCATAAACAAGTCAAGGAAGTTTTGTAAGGATCTATACATAGACAGAGGGAGGATAGAATGAATATAGAATGGAAAGAATATATCCGAAAACTAGGTTTTTTGGACTTTTTTCTACAACAAGATGTGTATCTCCTGCCCACCCCGTGCATTACTGTAACTGCATGGACTTTTTTTTACTCTTACTAGCGAGGATATGGGTAACATAATTCTAATTGTGTTTACTTCCTTCGAAACTAGAACCTTGGAGTAAGCCTTTTCATATTTAGTTACATGATCAGAGATGTGTTTCCTATCTTGTTTTAAGTTATCCGCTTACCTGGACTTTCTACGGTTTTGCTCACTTCACTGCAACTCTTGTACATCTTTCCATTGTGGAAATTTTTTGTGTGGGATGAAAATTGAAGACTCTTGCCTTCATGAATAAGTTGCACGTCTTGTTTACTAGGAACGTTGCATCACAATAGACGGCATGACATATTGACACTATGAGATTGTATAAGTGTTCTGCAGTGACCTTGGTTTCTTTTCCATTTCTTTTTGTTGTGCGAGATACAAATCAGTAGAATGAAATATTGCCAACTATCAAAAGTGTCGGTATCATTTCTTTGCGAAATCTTAGGAATTTACAAATTGATGCGGCCCTATCCTTCCTGGAGCCAGTCAAATGAGAATGGAAACACGGCGAGGAACCCAAGGAAGCATATCAGTATATGATATTATCTCATGCAAAATCAGACCATGACAGTCAACAGACTGGAATAGAACGCGTATAGGATATGAATACTATTACTTTGCAAGTAAGGAATGTCGGAAAACAAGAGAAAGGCGAGGATTTTGAATTTGGTGAAAGCTGGAAGTGAAACCGATTTCATTTCATTAATTTCGCAAATTGAAACAATGAAAGGGAAGAATTCCAAATTTGTGACTGGTTGCTACATTGGTTGATTTGGTTGGCTCTCTTTGTCCTTCATCTTGCTTGGTTGGGTGTTCTATGGATAGGTTCACTCAAAATTACGCATAGAATTGTGCTTCCCTATTCCATTCATTTCTTGCAGATAGAATAATAAATACTTTTGAATATTCCGACATCAAACTGGTCGGTTGAATTAGTCGGAATGGCACAAAGACGGAATACAACTTGAACTATTTACTTGGAAAGAGATGTGCATATTTCATTTGAATCTGATTTGAGTCCTGCCGACTGTGTAATTTAACCATACTAACCACATCACAATTAAGTAATAACATTTACCAATTCTGACAAGTTTTCAGTCTGGTGGTTAAATAGAATGATGTCGAATAGTTATTAAATTAGACGGAGGAAAAGGAAACCTCAAAGTCTGAATTATTTGGCATATTTGGTTCATTTCACTTCTCGCAATGGAAGAATCTGGGTTTACTGTTTTCTGTTATTTCTCTTAATGAAACCACAGCCAACATGTATGAAAATGAACATCGGAATTAATAGTAAGTCAGTCTTGGAAAATTTCTCCGTCATGTGGTTGTTGTGCAAGGACTAAATTCGTGAATAAGTCCTATTGATACAGATTCTTAATGAATGTTTTTAACTGTTTCAATATTTTTCTTCATATTAGTTTTGCAAGTATGACACTCGCTTGAAGAAAACAGTGATCGGAAGAGAAAATTAGGAACAAAAACATATCGGAAATATCTTCACGTGATAGCCTCATATTTTTGTGTAGCTTTTACACCAACAATAACCTAGAACAGTCATGTATTTAATCCCTTGTCTCACTTCGGCTCGAGTCAATTTGCAATTATGGTTATGTCCCAATTTTACATGTCCGCTGGACCTAACTTAAACCACAGTCATGTTTGGTTGACTTGAACTGTTGAGAAGGAATGATGTACGATGAGATTTGCTCGTAGTTTGTTCAAGCATCCTATAAACATCATAATAATGGATTCCACCACTACCACCATTACCATTTTCTGGCCTGTACCATGGGAAGTAAGTAAGGAAAAGTTCCTTTCGTCCTTTCTTACTTGTTACACTTGACTCTGGAACAAGCATAGTAGTTGAAGGCACGTATATTCGCAGTGTAGAGAATCTTTACTAGAGATACGTAAGTACAATACACATTCGGAATTTAGAGCTTTACTTGTTTCATGTCAGCCTTTGCCTGGTCTTGTCCGTGAGAAGAACTTTAGAATTACACTAGCCAGACACCGTTTAGTAAGTACATCCAGTAAGTTAAGTTTCTCTCGCTCCGGTGGTGACTTATATTTTGGACGTGGCACGGCAAAGGAAGACTACTTACATTACAAGCCTCCCTACAAGTTTGGTTGGTGCAGTAAGAAACGAAACGAAGGAGGTTAATCCCATTTCGCACTTTGTATGCAAAGTAATCTGGTCATTTCTTGTGAAAATGGGAAACGTCTTCCCATCTCAGTCACTACACTCTTTCCCGACTCGCTCTACTTGGTCCGATTTGCATTTAAGCTGAGTTGTTCTTTCTCTTTCGGTGCTTTCTCTTTAAAAGAGAAAGTCGGAAGAAAGGGCGTGAAACATTTTCCATTTGTAATGGCTCTCCCACTTTAATTGATCCCACCTTAGAAAAACAACCTCTCCTTGATGGCAGTACGGTGTAGTTTTAATGAAAATGTGGATCTTACAAGTCATGAATGACGATGAAACTCTAGGACTTGAAGTCAAGTTAAGTCAACCTAGATAAAGATGAAGAAAAATGCAATTTCCCTCATTTATTTTTGGGAATGGCGTCTAGTTGGCTGGCTGTCTGTGCCCGGAGTACAATTGCCACCGTTTTACATTTATTGTCAACCCTTTCCAGTAGGGCATGCCATAGACAATGACAAGAAGGAATTTTGTCGCACTGTCCTGCACTGCCTGAAATGTGTCTGTTTAATGTGTTTTATGCCCTACTGGCAGTGTCATGGTGGAGAGCTCTGTTTTCGCAAATTTATGCAACATTGGTAGCATAACACGCTAGACTAGGAACGTGATGTGGGACGGGGTATGGAATTCGGTAAAAACGGGAATGAATAATGGCATTGTAAAAGTTTGCCATTTTTTGACATGCAAAGTCTTTCGGTCAACTGTCTGTTAAGTGTCCTTTCTACCTATTGCCATCTTATATTTTGCTAGCTATGTCTACAGCATGATATTAACCCAGCACAACCTTAAACCACAATCGAAGGAGAGAAACTTAAAACTTGAATTTCCAGCAGAAACTATGAATCACATCAGCAAAACAATGAAACCATAAATCTTGTCTAATGTAAAAGTGATGCTGCAAGATTTAATAGCGTGGCTCATTCTGAGTGCATGTATTTACGGGAGCAGAGTGTTGTTAAACGAAAAAAAAACTAAGGAATTGGTCCACATCCAAAACGTATCGTATCCTGCCAAACCACGGGTGGTGAATTGTTTGGTTTTAATTTCATGCCCCACGGTTGTCAACTCCTCATCAAGGAGTAGGATTTCGACTTTTTTAATTTGGGAAAACCTAAAAAAATGCAAAAAAGTGGAAATGTATCCTGGTTGTCAGCACAAAAAACGGCGTCTTGGTGAAGCTTTTAGAAAATTAAGACATCACTCTATCAACGTTGGCTGCTCAAAGTTGGTTTGAGATGGTACAAAAATGTAACAAAGCAAAACAAAAGTTAGTCATCCATCAGGAAATATATTTGTTTAATCTTTTAGTTGATACAGATTCGGTCTAGATAAGAGCAAGTAAATTGTTTTCGTTTTAATATATCTACATTTGTACTTTAATTATGTTTTTTACTGGGCTAAACTTTTACTTTGTCTGATCTCACTCATTTCCCTCCTTTCCCTCATATCAAATCGAAATTTAAATAACAGTTTTAAGTAATAATATTTCATTTGGTTTTTCTGTTTGGTAAAAATACCTTAAATATTTCGAGAAACATTAAGATGTAGAATTTCAAAAGAGAATTCCGTTCTTTACTCTTCCGTGTTTACTTTGTTCATTTTATATGCTTTTAGAGCAAAGTTGTGAATTGGTTGCGTTGCGTCTGGGTTTTGTTAGTGAGAACAAGAAGCTACATATTTTATGTATTGTGTGTGGTTAGACAAAGTTTTAGAAAGTAAAAGGTATACGCATAGGAAAGAATAGAAGTGTTAAGCAAGCACATAAGTTAGCTACATTAATAAATAGGTATATTGGTAGCTGGCTGGAAAGAATAGGAGTAGTTTTACCATTAATTTAAATTGGTGTTAATGAATTTTATAAGTTGTTCACTTTACACCAAAATTACAAAAGATGGTAATCACGTTTCGTAATATTTTTATTACATTCCTACAAAGTGCAGGTTTCATATTAAGCTTGTAATTTGTACCGAAGCTGAGACTCCATCTCGTAAAAGTACCGACACAAACAAT
The DNA here is from genome assembly GCA_036491905.1 of Folsomia manolachei. Taxonomy (NCBI): domain Eukaryota; kingdom Metazoa; phylum Arthropoda; class Collembola; order Entomobryomorpha; family Isotomidae; genus Folsomia; species Folsomia manolachei. The sequence goes on from JAAXNX010000415.1 coordinate 19,578, forward strand.
CCACAGCCTAGGTTTGCCTTTGTTGGCAGAATTTGCTGACTCATTACAAATCATGAAGGAAATGTAGTAAGCTAACAACACCCGGGCGTCTTCGTAATATTTACGGAATAGAACTGAATGAAAAAAAGCTGAGCAAGTATGTTACATACATGTGTATCCATGAATAGGTAAGCGTGTGTTGTGTACATTTACTTAAGTTTTATTATCCACAATACAGAGGCCTTTTAGACTATCCAAACAATTTCGAAAGGAGTTCTGGCTTAGCTTGCACATCCCTTAAATATGAAAAAAATGGGTCATTTTATTCTCATCAATCTTACTCTTTCTCCAATCCAAACTTCAACTTCAACCAGTGACTATAGGTCCAGGGCACTAAGGTTATTTTTCATGAGGTATCGAGAGTACTTTACAGCACAGCAGCAGCAGCAGGTAGCAAACTAACATGACCAATAAATACCCTGCTGCCAGGTCTTTTTAAGTTATACCTTTACCTGGAAGATCTGCACTCAGTGTAAATGAAATGATATAGATTTAAACCAGTAGATTTAACAGGAGCAGAGGATTGATTGAGTAGTATCGTATTACACTAAAGTATACACATCAAAGAAGCAAAAACTCAGAAAAAAAACTGTTTGAAGAAGCGAGTGCAAAGCAGTACCATTAACAAAACGACTGCAGGTAGTAAATATAAATGCCCATGAGAGAAGATTCGGCTAAGTTAAGGTAACATTTGGTTGGCATCAAATTGCCGTCATTTCATTGAATTGAATGGAACATTAAAACCACGGTGGGATTTGAGAAAGGAAAAATAAAGGCCCTGGAGAGAGCAGAGATTTAGTTTTTTTGCTGATGAATGAGTAAAGAGACAAGGTGAAAATGAATATAGTCATTCCTTGCCGTATCATTTGCTTGCTCAGTATCATCAACCAGTTACATTTCGGCGATATGTTTGTATATCAGTTTGTATAGCCACAAGCAGAGAGAGATATAAGACATTAGAAAGTATCAGACTTGGGTGGCCTTTATTTTATTGTATCAATAAATGAAGGACACGTTGGTTTGCTTGCAACTCCTTTCTTGAGGATCATTACAATATCTGTGGTTAATGATGAGGATGAATGAAGAGAATGAGGATGTGTGTGGCTCAATTAATGGAAAGCCAAGGATTTACAATGTAGTTCTAGTTTTTTCGTCACGTAATAACATAAAATGTTATGTTTATGAACATTTTCTAATAATACTTATCTTTTTTTGCAGGTGTTACCATCTACCTCCAAAATACGGCTGGTGTGGAGATGCACTTTGAGCCAAAGGATGGTGGCTTTTTCCTCCGATCCCCACAATCTGGATCTTCATCCTCTATTTCTGCAACATCCGCAACATCATCCGGCTCTGGAGAAGATATGTCTCCTAGTGGGAGGGATGATTTTATCGGAGGAGGTGGTTCTGACCCCACTCTACTAAATACGGAACATTTCACCGTTCTCCCGTCCTCTCAACCTGTCTCCATTCGTGTCATGTATGGACCTTTCAGCACGAAGCAGACCGTTCCAATTCGTCTTCTTGTCCCAGATCCATTAGATGGTGGTGGGATGGGGGCTAATGGAAGTTTTGGAGAGCCGGAAATGATGCCACCACTGGATTTGAGTGCTCACATTGTTACACCCACCGTTCCAAAGGACACACCTATTCTCAGAGTTCTTTTCCATGCAGGTCAAACTGCATTCGGACTCCCCATCACGCCACAGAGTCCTTCTTCCAGGGGTATCAGGCAGCAGGTGGGCATTATTCTGTAGTTTCAAGGTTTTCTTACAATAATGCAGTATACCATTTTCACAGAAATAGGATGCTTTTCCTACTTTTTAAATTAGAAACGTGCAACGCTATTTATGAACTTCCTGGTCTCAATTTGTGTGTTTTTTTAGTCTGATTTAATTAAGTATGCTTCAACAACCTGCAGTACAAAAAATCATGAATCCACGCTCATCGCACACTTCAATTCTTTAATTACTTTTAGGAAATGTAAAAAACGGGTCTTGCATTTCAGTTCACGCTTTAAACTCCACAGCTCCAGAAGAGATAAATGAGAATGAAGAATATAATGAATTGATGTTTTTATTTGTTCCCTGGGGATATATTTTGCTTGTCTCTGATTTCTTCATAGACCTGAACCCCAGCCTACAGATAAGTGCATATAGTCTAGTATCAGACTTGGATAGGTCCTTGAGGTGAGGTTGTCTTAACCAGGCTTGATCTTAAGTACCCACCAGGCAGACCAGTTAGTTATCTACCACATAATTTGCTGTACCCTGTTCCTTAAGTGTCTGGATGCGGCTGTGTTCCGCTACCTATTTTACTTTACTTGCCTCCATCTCAAAGTATTCCTTTCCAACCAAGTTTTATTGCAGGCAAGTTGTTCAAGGGTTGAAAATTAATTAAGCACAATTCAGCCACAGAAATTCATAACTCTTTCTTTCCGTAAGTCTAGCAGACCCCTAGTAATTTTTTACGATTAGATTTTTGGCATGCAGTCCAGTAATTGGTTAGTGTTGGTTGGCCATACAATAAATAGTTTTCTTGAGTCAATTACAAAAGTCGGAGGAGTGCCGCACAGCACCACGCCAAGTCTGGCGTGGTGTAATTAATTAACACATTTACACATTCACTCTGGAGACATTTATCATGGACACATCTTCCTCCTGGGAAGAAGCAGGAGTTAGTTGCAGCAACGCTTCAATTAAGGGATGACATGATGCAGCATTTTTGTAGTCAGTGTTTAGTATTCTTTTCCATCTGAAAATGAAATCCAATTAGTGCTTGTGTCATCTATCTCTTCACTTAGAGACCGAGGATGAGTAGTGATGCTATCTAGTTGAGCAATGGGGTGAGATTTGATGAGTGAAAAGTGCTGGTTGATTAGTTACTTGGATAAGAAAGCAAGTCAGAAATAATGAGAATTCAATGAAGTGTGTGGTGTTGCGCTCCATAGTTTGAGACTGATTTCACGGGCGTTGTCGGATCGCTATAATTTTTATTAGTTGGCAAGCGAAGGTGAAAACAACGACATAAATAAATGAAAACCATTGTAATTCAATCACATTTGGTTTAAACAGGTAAAAGACCAAGGTAATGTCTTACGCAGCATAATCTATATTATAAAACTTGAATCACTCCATCGAGTGGGAGTTATAATGCGGAAAATGCCTGACTCGAATAAGGCCATCACTTTAAGGGACTGGTTGGTTATGAACGTTAAGGATCCTTTTCTACATTGTCATTGCGGGAGAGAGAAGTTGACAATAGAAATACAAAGGGATAAAATAAAGTCTCTCTTATTCTTTGTGTAGTATTCCATAATATTATATTCACAGTACACACTCAAATCTTGAGCTGCATCGCACCTTAGTAATTTCCTTCCCTTCCCTAAATCCTGATCCCTTAAGAGTTGCTCCATCTTCAACTTTAAAATACTTGCACCACCAAACCAAAGTCCAACGCTCAAAGATTTCAACCCACCTTGAAAATGTTCCTATGCGGAAACTTGTCCAGCCTTGCATCTTGCATTACTTTGTGTAATGCTATCCTTCCTTTCAACAAAAGGTTTTTAAACATGTACAAGATTCGGGGGTTAGATAAAATAAAATACTCGTAAAGCCTTCCTTATTCCGTATCCCATCTCCAACGTCCAACCTTCTGTTATTGACCAAGAATAGAATAGAATGCAAGGAAATAAGTTGGTTGTAAAGAGATTCATGGTTTACTTTACTTGTAAGTGCAGGAGCATGGAGCAATTATTGTACAGAAGCGAGCAATTGCATTGTATTTTGTGGTTGTCGGTTAGAGTGCGAGCTATAGAAAAAATATTTGACTTGGAAAATGCTGGAATTTGAAGAGTTTTGTCCAAAATCAATGTTTTAATTGAAAAAATGAAGACGGCAATATAATGGAGATGTTGTGCTTTATTTTATGGCATCAGAAAAATGAATGAATAAAGTGACAAAAATTTTTGGCCTTTTTCCAACTGCCCGGGTGAGATTGATTTTATTGTGTTTTCTTACCTGAAACATATATTTTGCACTCTTTTTTTTAAGTATTAGCGTGGACCGTTTATTTGGTGTACACCAGAAATTATGAAAAGAATAGGATTAGATAAGGATCGAATAAGGGGTAGGAATTTAGAAAGGGCCCAGGTGGGATAAAGAATTTTACGTTGCTCTAGTTCCAGCCAGCATGCTGAAATCAAACAATACGATTAGTTAGCCACACCAGGATTCGAACCTGGAACCAATTTACTAAAAAACCTCCACTCAAACAGCTAGACTACTCTGGCCTTTAAAAGTAAAGGAAGCACAACTCATATTTATGCCACTCCAATGCAATGTTGCGAATTATTGCTGGAGAAAGTAGAAAGTACTCGCAAAAACTGAAAGCTCGGCAACAGCGCATGCGTGCAAAACAACGCGCATACACGCGGTCGCAGTAAATTTTTATCATTATTATTTTCCTCGCTTCGCTTCTGTATGAGTAAAATTTTTAATAATTTTCATAATTCTTAACAATCATTACAGAATGGGAATGGAGGAAATCGTCGCCATCGAACCCGGCTCTGCCTTGTGGCTCAAGCAACGAAAAGCCCGGGTGATACCGTGTCCTCAAGTTGCACACCGGATGCCCGTGACTCCACTTGTTTAGCGGAATTGACCCTTCCAATCCATTGGTGGCCGGAGGTCAACAATAATCATAATAACTTTGAGGACAATTCTGGTTCCAGTACACCACCTCTTAAACCTACAAAAATTCATATCCAGGTAAGTCTCTCGTTAAACGGTTTTCTACCCAGTTTTCCTAAGGAGTCCCATAAAATGTTGCATTGTTAAATGTTCCTGATTTTTTCATTACACTCGTCCCACTGGCTTTACCATCAAAACCAACACCTAAACCTGTCTTATTTTAGTATTTTATATAAACTTTATGGCATTTAGCTCACTTGTGGTGGGCATTCATATGGATTCGACGTTTAAGAATTTTATTACCCACAACAAAAAAGTCAAACTTTTATTCTTTTCATTTTGTATTGGTCATCTCTCCCAGGGAGGGATTTACTTATTTTATACAGATTATATTTTTACAACCCAAGGCTAAAGGGCTGGGTTGGGTCTTCTTCTCTCACCTTAATTCTCTTAGAATCTTATCAACCTGGATTTGGTGTTAGTTTGAATATGTAGAAGAAACACGATGAAAATGAATTCATGAGCTTGTCCTGTCTACCTGAGAGGGAATAAATTTCCTGGGTTTTCTCCCTCACCTTGTCTTGCTTAGGGTATCCTGTCAGATAATTAAATTTCATTTTACTTCATAAAATACACAGAAAAGAACCAGATTGGGTAGTTGAGCACAGTTTTAAAGTCAGGAGAATATTGTAATATATGGAAGAGTAGGAAATTTTTTGTAATCTACGGGATGGATGAAGGTAGAGCAAGATTTTAATTCCCTTCTGGCCAAGTTTTTAAAAATTAATACCCAAACAAGTCAAGTGATGACTAAACATGCGTTTCAAGTTTTTTGTATTGACTCTACCATGCTCATGAGACTGCAAGAAGTTCATCTCCTTTGGCAAAATTCTTATTTAGTGAGAGACAAAGGCAGGGGAGAATTAATGGCATTTTTAATTTGAACGTTTGTTCCTAAACATTTCTAAAAAGAGACGGGTAAACTAACAAACATGGTTCTTGCATTTCTTTCTAGCCACCCCTGTACATATTTGGTTGACTTGTTTAAAATTGCATTGCAACTGCAACAAAGATAATCCTATGCACTATTTCCTGAAATATTCAGACTGATTGAGTTGCTGGAAATCAATGGAAAGGAATGAAAAAACAGAGGAACTTCGAAGTTAAAGCTTTTCCAAAAATGGCTTATTTCGACTTGGTTTAGTATTTAGAAGTCAGTGAGAGGTTGAAGTTTAGAAAATAAACTTGAACTACTTCCTCACGCACGTTTTTCGTGTTAGTAGCAAGATTTAAGACTTTATTTCACAAAGTTGTTTGTGGTATGAGCGTCATTCATCGCGTCACAATATATTTTTAATTTAATTCCACTCTGAAGCATGAAGAATTTCATTCAAAATTTGCAACTCAGACCAACTTTTTGAAACGTGTTCCGTTACCAACCAGGATATTATTCATGGTTGATAACATTCGTTCTGCAATTTATGTTGTTACTTTTACTCTCTGAAACAATTTCGAAATGATTCACCCAAGTCGAGTTAATCCTGCTGGGCTGCATTAAACGAAATGAAATTGGGATAATCCTTAAATCTGTCAAACTGGCGAAATCCGTAGGATTATGTAGTTGAAGTTTTTTATTAACTCAACTCAACAAGGTTCAATTTGTTCTGGAGTAGTTCCTCCACTGTGTGCATTCCAATCCATGCACACATATTGCATGACTGTAGAATGTATCTCCATCTGTTCCTCGTCATTCTTTTTGTGAGAAACGAAGAACGTCTTCACATCCACATGGCTGGAGCCTCGGCATAAAACAGGAAAAGTGTAGAATTTCAATGGGCCTTATAAAATGAAACGAGAGCCACTTGTATCCATTCGAAATTTTAAGATCCGAACTTCTTGCTTCTTGAAGACAGACAAGTACATATAAAAACACATTGTGCACTGACACAATTGAAACATTGTTCACCTATCATTATTTCCTATTCATTGACTTTATTACGGGTAGTTTGCATTAGCCACGCTTAACCATTAAAAAAATATATTTACATAATGGGGTGGAGAGCTTTATTAATTTTGGATGGGCGTCTGCTCAACTGCTCCCAGCATTAAGTAAGGAATGTATATGGTTGTAATTAAGTTTACGTAGAAATCTTGGCAGTTACATATCACTCAATGCATGGCATTGTTGAAGGAGATGATTATTCCACTAAATAATTGCAATTGGTCATGGTATCTTTTACTTTAGGCTGAAGTTTGGTTTTGTGGGTGGAACAAAAATGAGTGTCAGCAGATGCATGAAGTTTTATCACTTTTCTCTGTCTTGCCTGTGAAAAAAGTGAAGTCCATTCATAATCTTGAATCAATGTCTTCATTATATTTCCATTTTACTTTACATTGGAAGAAAGACCAGTCCAAGCACTTGAAACTTGAACTTGGCCATGGATGGTGTTGGACTTGTGGAGCAATGGAAGACCCTTTACTTGGATTACATGAAATCCAACTAATGCGCAACATACAACTCACTCACCACCCTTGTTCAGAGATCGTTTCGGTTATTAAATGATAATAAAATATCAAGATGTTGCTTTAGAGGATGATGCATGAATGCCTTTGTCTCTCTAGTTTTTAGTTGACCACAAAAGATTTTACTGTCAATTTTTTACGGGGGCTGGTTTACTCTTTCAAATGAAATGAAGGCAGAGGCAGATTTTATTTTCTTTTGTTTCATTAAATTAATTTGTGGTCACCCATTAAAGCTGTGGAACTGCAATTTGTGGTTTTGAATTTGTATCTGGCAAAACCAACATAATGACAAGCGCTTCATTCCACGGTTTACTCGTCTGATAACGACTCACTGGGAAAAAAAGTAATATAATTTGATAAAGAGATAAGATCTAGCTCAAGCATGTACTATTTGAAGGGATGGATCAATTCTCAATTCGACACCTACTTAAGACCACTCAACGACTCACTGGGAAAAAAGTAATATAATTTGATAAAGAGATAAGATCTAGCTCAAGCATGTACTATTTGAAGGGATGGATCAATTCTCAATTCGACACCTACTTAAGACCACTCAGTATTTTGATATGGTGCAAAAAGGGTGAGAAAAACTGGAAAAGTATCATTCACATTAAGAAATGATAATGTAGCAACCATGCTGATTTTTTACTTAATTGAACAAATCCTCTATTCCTTGCATTCCTTATATTATCCCAACTCAGCCACTGCATGCCTACACTTGATCCTCTCATCTTAAGATTGTGAAGCCTTCTTGTCATCACTTTCCTGCTCTTGTCAATTCTTTTAACCCTTTTTTTCTGAGCTGACTCACGAAGGCTAACTTATAACTGGAAGAAGAAGAAATGATGGCAGAGGGAAAATTTCGGACTAAATTGGATTAACTAACTGAAAAGCAGTTGGGTTACTGGTTTGGTTACTTACTTTAGTTCTGGAGCTTGAGTGTGGAATGACATGACATGAACCAGGGCCAAGTTTAAGATTTGGGATGTTAAGTGTTAAAATGTGAAACGCTAAGAAAATAGAGGACATGGATGGCAAGTAGCTGAAGTGAAACAGGTCTCAAAGTCCTTTGCTACAATTATTTTCTCATCTGTGGACTTCTTCTTTGAAGCTACTTGACTCCATCCAAGTCCATGTCAAAGTCTGTCGCAAACAACTTTTTGTAATATCCTTGGTTTAGATAGAAGAAGAGATGAATGTATGCGGGAGACTTTTTCATTCATGGATGGTTAAGTTTTTGCTCCATTTCCAATTACTGAGCCAACCAGTTAGTTGGTGGGGGTTCGTAAAGGATGCAAAAAAGTTGAGGTATTATTCTCTTTCGGGTGGATTTTAGAAATATAATGCATTTCCAGAAGGAATTTGTCAAATTAAATTTGATGTTTGTACATGTCAGTTTATTTTTTGGATTGTCCATTGAACAGTTAAAAGTAAGATATGGAATTCAAAATTTAAAATCAATGGCACACACATGTGTGCAGCTAAACGTTTGATATTTTACAGCCCATGGTTATTCGATATTATTTTAGATTGGTATTTATCAAAAGATTATTATTATACTTCTTTTTAATTAGTTCTGGTGAAAAAATAATATTAGACACACGATTGGCTGAATGAAACACAAAAAAAGATCGTGATCTGCAGTGCAGTGGCTAATAAGCGTTGAAAAAACTGGGTGTAAAATAGTGACAAAAACTATTACACCTTAATGAATTGAATTGCTTGGTTAAAATATTATAAATTAATTTCCAGACTAGTAAAATTGATAATCACATTCATGCAAATATACAAGCCTCTTAACTTTATCATAATTACCGAGACTTCTCCATTTCCACCAATTTATTGATAATTTCGTTGATTAGTTGTAAAACAGGGAAGATTTTCTTGAAAACTTCGACTCGCGTGTGGAAATGCATGCAGAAATTTCCATTCATACTCTTCTATACGTTTCCTGTGTCCTGTAGGGACACTAAATTCTACCCGTTTCATTTTCAAGTATTGTTCGGTTGTGGGGATTAGAAAAGAAGTGAAAACATCGAATGAATTTTCTTGGCTTGAACAAAACGAGGGGAACGCATAAACTCTTAACTCTTCCAATTTTGGGAAATGTGTTGCATAAAAATTTCCAGGTGGAAATATGAACGGGATTTCTGACCCCTTGTCCGGCTCATTCATCCATATTTCTAACTTTTGCAGTTGTGGAAAAGACGACAAATTCAGTTGTTCCGATGTGGAATTGTAAATTTTAACTCGCAATGATTTAAGTGTTAGCTTATGATGTGTCAAGACATCCTCAAGGCTGGACAAAATTCCGATTGAATACTCTCTTGAAAAAGTTGATATCTCAACATTCAAAGACTCCAATCCAGTTTTCATTCCACCTAATTTTTCGAGTACAGTCATGGTCACTTCTGGCGGATAAGCTTTTAGTTTGATATCTATCTTCTTGAGATTTGGAAGGGGTAGATATTTTTGTTCCCGATGACGCAGTATGACCAGACAGACAATGGGGTCAGGACAGGATAATGACTGGGCGTTTGGAAATAGTCGCATAATTGTAAAGGTGTTGGCCATCAAGAAATGGTTGTTCAGTCCACGGGTTGAGAAACAACCGACAAGTAATTTTACGGAGCGCACGGTTACTAGTGGGGGGAGAAGGTTGTATCCGTATGGTCGTAACTCTTCTCCAATGTTCAGGTTCAAGACTATTTTTTGAAGTGAGGTGAAATTTTTGAAATTCTTGGCAAAAAATGGAAATTTAGCAGCAGGAGATTCAAGATTTAAATAAAATTCCAAGTATTTAAGCTCCGGCCATATCTCTGTATCATTTCTTCAAATTGTGGCATAACTTCGTTTGTTTTTGGAGTACTGTCAACGCTTTCATACGTGCTGAGATCGACGTGAAATGCTGCGACTTGGAAATTTTGGAGTAGTTCTAATTTATTGGCGAAATTCGGTCCGAATCTGTCAAAATTGTCGAAGACGAATTTTAAAGGTTTCCGATTAAAATAGATTCTGCTAGCTTCTTCATGCCAGGTGCTGTTCACTAATCGACACAGTTTTAAAGAGCTGGTTGGAAGGTGGTACAAAATTTCGGCAATTAGCTGTAAAATTTGGAATTGTTGTTAATTAGAGACGTTTAGTTTGGTTTCATTTAAATAAAAGAGTAACTTATCCTCACCATTGGAGTATTGAATATTACATCAGCTAGAGATTGAAATTCGGGTTTTACGTCCGCAAGATTTGCTGCCATTCTTCCAAAATCAAAGTCCATGATCAATACAGCTTTCTAAAAAAAATGCACAGAACCTTTTAAACTAACAATAAGTACACATTTATGGAAATGTAATTGTGGGGTTTATTAAAACATTAGCAACTGAATGTACTCTATTTTAAATAATGTTTGAAAGTGTGATAAAAGTATTGCAGAATTAAATATTTAATTACCGTTTCAACGATGTTATCCGCTTTTGCAAATCACTAATGTTTTTTCAGGGAGTGGCAATTCAAGAACTGGATCGGGTTGGCTATTAGATTAAAATTTTGCGAATTAATGGCTTAGTTTGGATTGTAATTGCCGATTGAGTTGACAAATTTATAAGCAAATGAATTACCTGTGATTTAAAAAAACGGATGGACGGGAATCAGATCGAAGTGAAATATTATCTGAATTTGTGTGTTGTTCACTTCTAGCAGTCTTCACCTCAAGTCTCGAGTTTTAACTTTCTGTCTAAAAATGCATTAGATGAAGTGAAGCAAATAAGCATACTAACACAAGGCATTTTATTTTATTC
>JAAXNX010000416.1:0-30607 GCA_036491905.1 Folsomia manolachei
CAATTGCGATAGCTCTTGGCAACACTGATCCCTTGTCTAATGAACGATATGATAGATACGATCCTAGAGTTGTTAATAGGAAATACTTAAAAGATAGTATTTGGTCAGCATGTTTCAATGTAAGAATTAGATACCCTTACGCGGTGTTACCCAATCAGATTATGCATTTTGTTGTCACCCCTAGACCTCCCAACCCTAAGTGTCCTCACTGTGGCAAATTGTTTTTGTACACATGCCAAATGAACACGCATGTTAGGAAACATACAGGCGAGAAACCTTACCAATGTATGGAATGTGATGCAAGGTTTACAAATTTAAATGCTCTCAATTTACATTTCAAAAATTGGCATGAAAGTGTCGTGGCAGTCTGTTTTGAAGATTTAGACAGTGGTGAGAAGTGCGAAACCATTTGTGCTGATAAATTTAGTCTACAGCGACATATATCGACGCAGCATAAAAAAACAAGATTGATTTGTCGCCAGCATGTACAGAATGGGTCGGAATGTAACAGAACATTTTGGTACAAGACATCTTTAAGAGCACATGAACGTTCTTTTCATGCCGGCAAAAGTTTTATTTGTTATGAATTGACACCGGACGGGGTTGAATGTGGGAAGCAGTTTACAACAGTAGGTAGTGTTAATAGTCATATTAGAACAGTTCATTTAGGGGAAACAGAAATATGTCACGAAATTTTAAAAAATGGTATAGAATGTGGAAGATCATTTCACGACAAAAGTGGCTTGACTGCCCACGTTAAGCATTTCCATAAAGGTTTGAGAGAGTCTTGTCGGATAGTTCTAGGCAATGGTGACACATGTGGAAAGACGTTTTATGATATAGGGACTTTAAATGACCATATCCGGTGTGAACATGAAGGTGTCAAATGGGTTTGTAATGAGACATTGGATGACGGTTCGGATTGCAATATGATTTTTATGAGCAGATCTGGTCGTCTTGCACACATTAAACACGTTCACAAATGTTTAATAGAAGCGTGCAAGGAGAAATTGGATGACGGATCCGAATGTAACCAAACTTTCTCTAATAGGCAGACCTTACTAGAACACGTTCGACGAGTTCACAAAAAAATGAAATTTATTTGTTCAGAGATATTAGACGATGGTTCCAAATGTGAAAAAACATTTCGATCGAGTAGATGTTTAAATGAGCACACAAATGTTGTTCATCGCAAAATTACAGCAGTAGTTTGTCCTGAAGTTTTAGAAGACGGGACAGTATGCGGTAAAAAATATTCGACACCAAGCAGTTTGAAAGTTCATATCGAAGCTGAGCATAAAAATGTAAAATTCGTCTGCCATGAGGTTTTGGCCACCGGCTCAGAATGCCTTGCAGAGTTCAGTTACCGGACTACATTGAACCAGCATATTAAGGCAAAACACAAAGGAGGTAAAAAGTTGGTCTGTCATGAACTCCTTGATAATGGTTCAGAATGTCTTAAAGTATTCTCTAGAAGTGAACAACTCAAACGTCACATAAGGGAGGTGCATAAGGGTGTAAAGTTCGTTTGTCATGAATTATTAGACGATGGCTCGGAATGCGGCCGTTCTTACGCTCGTAAAGAAACACTAACCAAGCACGTGACAAACAAACATTAACTAAAAAGCGAGGTTTTTCTAGTGAAAGTTTACATCGTTTTTTTTATCAATAGTATTGTAGTGTTTTTTTAAGTTTTTTTTATTACAATTTGTGTTAAATTAGTGTAATTACTAAACAACTGTGTTAGTTGTATTAACAAATTAATATGATTTGATTTAATTTTTCCAACAGAAATAAAGTTCTTCCGAAAATCTTATCTTCAATGTCAATGTTGTATACTTATGAAAAAACGACACAGTGAAGAATTAGACAAATAGCTTACCTATATACCCCGGATCCCGATAAGTCCAAACTTTTGAGAGTTACGCTGTTGTCCGAAGAACTTGAAAGCTGTTTACAAAAATCCGGCAAAATAAGAAATCAATTAGGATACATCATTTGTTTTTCACATGTGGTAGTAGTGCATAATCCACTTAAACAACTTCATGGCTCCAATCCAATACCCAAACCCGCATCACATTTCTTTATGAAGGATAGAGTGAATATTAAGATGAAGATCAGCATCAACTCCTCACTCAATCCAGTCCAACCAAACCACGAGATACCATCACATATTTCCTAACCTTCCTAATTTTACTTTCAAATTCGAAAGTCTAATCCAAAATAAACAAGCAACTGCTCATCTCATCCAGAAGTTGGATTCACTAACTTAACTTAGCTCACTCACTTTCTCAACGGTGAAGAAAGTGAGACTTGAAGCAATGTGTGAGAGTGTCAACTCCCTGTTTTGTTATCTTTTTTGAAAAGTAGTAGAAGAAGAAAAAAGAGAATATTTTATATTTGCCACTATCAAAACCAAAACCAAGCTAGGAAGATCAGTCAGCCTCACTCTTTTCCTTGGTTTAGTGTGAAGGGCTAATCTCCGCATATTTTCACAATTTCTGCACCAATCCATTTTTCACCCGAGCTGTCTCCCATCTAATTCCCAGCCATTTATCAGAGGTCACCTCACACTCCTGACTACATACGTCGTGGAAGTAGAAAGGACTTCTACTAATACACACACTCTCAACCCAAGATAGACATTTGCTTTGCTTTGCCAGATTTGGGAGGAGATGAAGGAAACTAAAAAAGAGTTAATAATAAAAAAAAGAGTGTATGAGCTCTGCAGCAATTTTTAAATTAATTCTTGGATGCCAGAAGCTTCCCTTCTCCTAAATATACTCGCACAGCAAGTGAGAATAGAACAGCTTGCTTGAGTGGGTGAATGAATGTGGAGTAAATTAATTCATGTGAGTGATCTGAATCCGATCTGGCGTGAAGTGAATGAGTTTCCGGGCTATGCAAAGTGCAAATTGGGATAAGGTAGGAGTACGTAGTAGGGTTGGAGAGAACAGTGGATGGATGTGCAATAAAAATATTCGGGTTGAAATGTGAGGGATAATGGGAAGTGAAGACCCCTCCGGCGCCTATTTGATGGATGAGCTGAGCCCCAACTAACCAAACCAACTACGGTACTATGCCATATGCATACTACGTATAACTAGGAACCAAGTTGGAAGCGCTTCCATTATTCCGTGGAAATGGAAAAATCAATTTTCTCCTCAACTTTTATCTCACTTCATTTCTCAATCTAATATTTATCATCGGGTCTCATACAGTCAACCAAGTTGGGTTGAAGCACATATTGTCAGTGTCACCCGAGAGTAGTGAGTGAATGAGTGACTGAGTAGCAGGGACTGACTGGATGAGTAACTTAACTATTATTAAGATGAAGTCGTCTCATCGGAGTCTTGAGGCTTCGGGTTTATAATTTGGGAGAAAGAAGGTGACCCAACCAACCTTTATGATTCATTCTATTCTATCTAAAAAAGAAGAAAGAAAATAGAGAAAGACTGCATAATTTAAAAGATAAAGGAAGAGCTTCCCCGTTCTGATTGATTTATATTGGATGGCATCCCATGGAAGAGTCTTGTAAGAAGTTTTCTCTGCCTCAAAGCGTGTTTTGAATGCCAAGAGAATTTTTGTCGGAATGTAGTTAATCCACTCATAAAACAATCTACAACAGAACAAGTCCATCCATTGTGTTCAAAGAGGGAAGAATCTAGAGACATAAGAGAAAGAACACGTAATTGGAGCCATGATTTACTTTCACTTAAAGTTTCGTTAACTTGGCATCGAATTTGGGAGCGAGAATTCATCTCAATGAAGTAAAGTATGACGGCGCATATAAATTAGTAGAATGAATTGAGTAAGATAAAAACTGTCAGCATCCGGACAACATGCATGTAAAATAGGAGGACCTTGGATCACCATACAAATACCTTGTTGACTAGAAAGTGTGTCTTCTCCCAGAACCTGGAGAGACGACACAAAGTTGATGGGAGACCCACCAAAAGAAAAGTAACTCAATTCCTCTCATCTCCTGGTTAAAAGAAGAAAGTGAGTGCGAAGAAAGTGGGCAATCTGCATGGAATATTTGTCCACGTCGAATCGTCAAACTCATTGCGTATGCACAACATCCTTTCGATTCTAATGATCTCGAAATCCATCTCCTTCCATGGCACTGCCACCAACCAACCAACCCACTCACTGAGTGAAAGCAACGTCTCTATTTTAATCGAGTTTCGGTTACGGATAGATTTTCACAGCAGAATTTTAACATGGTTCCCCAAAAACTTTCTTTCCCTCACTGCCTCGTCTTTGAAAGAAAGTGGAAAGGTACACAGAAAAGGACAAGGAAGGGATGAAGCAGAATAAGGGCAAACATAGAGGACTGAGTGAGTTTGGATGGATGGGTGGATGGATGGTAACGAGCTTTGTTCGATTGGGTTTTGGCTGGTTGGGTTGAATCGGATCTGATAAAGCTTCTCCTGCTATGTAACATCCAATCCACAACCACCCAATACCAAACTTTTGTTGTCCAACACGGCCTAAACTAAACTCACCCACTTTCTCTTCTCTCTATCAGCCCTGTCTATCGTAAACATTCTTCTTCTTTGCAAATAAAACCCAAGATTGTCTTTCCTTAACAAAGACTGTCACTCAATTCATAGAGATGTCACACCCTGACACATGCAATGTACATAAAACAATGTAAACTAGCATTGGAAGGAGAAAAAGCAACATTGTCGAGCTGTGAGGACTCTTTCACTCTCAGGGATTGCCATTTTTTTAAGTAAATGTTAATTAAAGTATGATTCCTAGGCATTGCAGAGGTGACATTTTTTTTACCACAATTCATTGCTTGAGTAAGTGTAATGGCTCCTGTCTGTCAAGAAAAGAAAGCAAGTTAAATGGGACACAAATAACAAAGACTTGCTCCATAAAATACTATCCGAAGCAGGGCTTAGCATTTGGCCCCAGACATCTGTGCCAACCAATAAGCCCCCAACATTTTTAGCAATGCCACCCCGTAATTCCAAAATGACAATAATTAGCAAGACAGGTAATGCAACTAGCTCATAAATCATCAACTGAAGGACTACTTGTTTGATGGTGGTTATAAAATAAAATGCCACAGTAGCCAACCACATCCCTAAACAAGAGAAAGCAGTGCAAAAAAACTCGTGGTAGGAAATAGAAAGTGGAACTTTTCATTTAAAGAAAAGTTTAGGAAAATAAATAAGCTTTTAACCCAGAAGTGACTTTACCTGGTGCATAGTTCGTGTGGTGGTTAGAGTCCTAGCTACATGGCTTCATGGGGATTCAGTAGAAAGTTGGGGTTGTGAGAAGGAAAGAACGATATTAAAATGTTATGTCATGGGGAGAGACAGGTTTTTCTAGGCGAGGGTGCTATTTTTCCTCACACTGTGTCGTCGACTTTCTCCTAACACCTTGGCATATTTCATGCCACTCACTGGCGGACTACAACCGACAACTACAGGCACTACCCACCCACACCACAGTGGCATTTTTGGGTGCAAGTCCACTAGACACCTGCATTATACATTCTCTGCTGTACTTGGCTTGCACCACCCGTGAGTTTGGTTTAGAGTTTTGGATGAGCCTATGATGCTTACTTTTATCGCTTACTTGTGAAATATACGTATTTAGGTATATATGTGTAGCTAGAGTGGGATAAGGTTGATTTATGGTAAACTTACGTCAACGTTGACTCCAGTTAGATTAACTATCTGACTTGGTGGCTCATCGCCTGGAAGAAACCTAAAAAACTCGTGCAGATCCTGAAATCCCATCCAAATTGATATCATCGAGATTGAAACAGAAGAGTAACAAAAAATGGGACATGTTTTCTCATCCCCACCACCTCACTCAGTCAGAGTCTGACTTACCTTGTACCACTTGACGCTGTATAGAGCCTCACCCTCTAAATCGTAGTGGCATTCGAGACGTACCGGTTGTCCACGGATGGTGTGAGATGGGATTTTTAAATCAACCAGACGAAGCATGGATACACCTGAAACAAAAAAAACAAGAGCATATAGTTTGATACTGGGTTGAATCCAAACATTAGTACACTCATGAAACGTGAAGAATCACAACAAGTACATAATTCCAAAAGAGTCTCGATTTCCGGGACTGAAATGCCAACGGAGATGAATGGATTAATACAACTGGGGACGGAGAAAAAGCTCCATTATAAGTTACAAAGTCTCTAAAAGACAAACAAGTTTTTTGCACGCTTGAGAAAAATTCGTCGGCTAATTCCAATTAGAGAAATGGGTCCCCTCACTTTCTCTTCAGAGTCTCAAGTCGGAGTCAGGCTCAGAGAGAAAGGCAATAAGTGAAGGAGTACAAATGGAGGATATTAAGCACCAGTTCTTCATCTCCTTCCTTTATTCAGTTTCTATATATTTAACTAGTTCCTCCTTTTCAGGGTCCTAGCAGGGTATATATCTGCTACACAAAGTGAAACAAAGATCCAAAGTGGTGTGCATGCTCCGAATAAAATTATATAATGTGGACCACTTAATCCTCTCCGTACCCATTAGTTAGTCTACCACCATCTCTACTTGCCAAAACTCAAAATGTTAAAATGTCGCACCAACCAAGCCATGCATAGAGTGCGGACTAAGTGGAAGAGATACATACGTGTAGTTGTACGTTATTGTACTATCAATTCTACCACCCACCACGACACTCTTTACGGGCTAATGCTGGTTTGTAGTACTTGGCTAACAAGATATAACATTGATGCACTGGCCCTCATCCTTACTTTCTCTTTTCTTTAAGAATGTATGTGAACGTGTTCCAAGTTTTGCAAGAAGAAAATAAAGTAAATTCATCCGTACAGTGGGAAAGTATCAAGGAAAAGGGAGCAAGTAAGTGAGGAGCTAGCCAGCAAACTAGCGAACCATTTCACTTTGTGACTTTCTTTCAGAGACAAGACAAGAGAAAGTTGAGTTGGCGAGAAGAAATTAAAATTAGAGCTTTCTTGAATGCTGAATATGCATGCACCGTCCTCATTTCTCCTCGTTTAGTTTGTCCATCGTCGTCTTGATCAAACAGGGCGACGCTCCATAGTAATTTGCCATTGTTCTACAACATAGACAAGGTTTCAACCAATGCCAAGAATTCAAGTGGACACTGCATGGAGTAAAAAGTTGTGCTCAATGACAAAAGTAGGAATAAAAACAGAGCCGTGGTATGTTTAGCTAGGCTAAACATGAGTAAAACAACGTAGGTTTTAGCGGAATTAAAATAAAACTCACAAGTCCAACGTCAAAAATTATTAGCTAAAAGAATTAAATAGTCTTTTACTAAGTAGCAGTAAAAGAGTAGCACTTTTCCAGAATCTCCATGAAATAAAAAAATAGCGAAAAAAGTCCTTAAGACATGAGTAATACAAAGTAGGTTTTAGCGGAATTAAAATAAAACTCACAAGTCCAACGTCAAAAATTATTAGCTAAAAGAATTAAATAGTCTTTTACTAAGTAGCAGTAAAAGAGTAGCACTTTTCCAGAATTTCCATGAAATAAAAAAATAGCGAAAAAAGTCCTTTAAGAGTTTGTAAAATCAATTGGAGACAAAAAAAATATGAATCCAACGTTCTCAAACACATAATTTAAGTAAATCTGCTACAAATATGCCATCTTCCAGCTGTGCGGTATTAAAATATGGTCCTAAAATTGAGAAATAATTCTGCAAAAGCCCAATTGTCATACTCGTAACGGATGAAATTGCCCAATAAATAGGACGGACATTGAATTGCCTATATTACGAATTGGTGAATGCTTGCCAAGCCAGTTCAGCTCAAGTTATTTATTATGCATGTGTGTGGAGCAACAATGGTGAGAATTGGAGTGAAGTGGTGAATCCATGAATGGCTCCTGGGATACTGAAAAGGTGCGACATGTGACACAAAGTCAATATCAGCCAACTCCTTTGTGGCATGAGATATTGAATGATCTGCCAAAGTGCGGAGGAAGAAGGAAGGAAAATGAACTAAAGGAAATGGCATGCAGAGGGGTGGCAGCTAGCTTCGTAGCTCGGGAACAATGCAACACAATAACAAGAGGAAGTAATAGTGCTTGGATAATGCAGAAGAATGTCCTCCTCCCTCACTTTATTACTCGCTTCGTGGCTCATTGCTTCCATCATTCTACTCTTTACCTCGACTAGTGCCATATCCCTCCAACAAGGCTCGACCAGGTAAATGTGAGCCTTATTGCTGAACACCAAACCAAACGCTGGCAATGAACATTCACTTAAATATCAAGCCACGCACTTATTTCCCTCGTCTGCCTTCTATCAATTTATACGAGTATAATGGCAGAGGAGAGCATTTCGCAACACGAAGAATTACTCAGATTACGATAATCCTGCATTGCATACGAATCCCAACATGATCAGATCAAACTCTGAAGAAATCTAACCAATGTGAGACACGTGTTTTACACAAATAAATGTCAGCAAATAATGAGAGCTGTGTCACGGGAGATTAAACTGACCACACGGGCGATACAGTCGGCCATGCAGGTTTTAGTACATGCTGCACAAATTGCCTTTTCTTTATTACTTTTGTTTGATGTGCGAGGGGTAGCTTGTCACAAATTTTTTGTGTCACAAATGACACAAAATCGTATTCATCTCGCATATTATGACTTTTCTCGCATATTATGACTTTTCTTGATTAATTGAGAGACCAACAAAGTTTGGATTTATGGACCCAAGTACAACTAATTAAAATTATTTTTTGTTTGGGAAGAACACGCACACATTCGACAAGAGAAATTTAGGCTATAACCACAATTGAAGATTGTAACGGTATGGGATGGGGTGCGGTTTGTTTGGCCTTCAGTTTCAATGACTCCATTAGCACCTCATTCCACAAACCTGGTGCGGCTCTGGTGCTAAGCACAACTTAACCCCACCAGTCAACCTCTTATCTTCAAAGAAGGAGTGAAAGGTGGAGAAAGTGGCCGCAACAGAGCATCAACATTTCTTCTTACAGCCATGATCAGAACGGATTTCCCTCACAGGACCTACTTACATTGGTCAGAAAGCGAAAAGACTTAGCAACGACGTGCTGAACCAAATGGCATGAGGATGAATAGCAGAGAAATATTCCCTTCTTTTTTGTTTGCGCATCATCTGCGATGGTCATTTTGCCCAGAATTGGCTGGACTTGTCTTTTCGACTACAGCAGGGCATAACTCGCCACCCACCTGTGCCTATGTAGAGGGAGAAGAAGCGGAAGAAATCCTGCCGAGCCATGGACATGTACGGATTAGTGTGGGTCAGTCAGGCCATGTTTGTCCAGAGATGAAGAAGGGAAGACAGATGTGAGGTGAAAACAGAGATGGGTTTATAAAAATACCAAAAAAAAGAGAAGAAAAATGGGGGCATGGGTCGACTTGTTCTGTGAACATGAAGAATAAGTCGGATAGTATTCCAACATGGAATGGTGTAGCCTAGGAAAAGAAGCCACTTCCGCCCTTCACTCACCCAACCAACCGGACTGATTCGTATCCGGAATCCACTATCAACCAGAGTAGCATGAAAACTGGACTTGTGAAACATCTCAAAAAATTTGGATTGAACAAACTCTTAGAATTTACTCACTTTTAGGTACACACACAAGTGCAAATATAGAGTAGGAGACTGGAGAAAGTATAGGTGGAAAGTCAGAGTTGGTCTTGATAGGGTAAAGCTTTTTAACTTTGCTCCCACAACAACTTTTTTATTACCCACCCACCACTTACTTTATACTCTTTATATTCTTTGTAGTTTACTCTTCTTTGTTGTTCCACGCCCATAAACTGGGACCACTTGTAATTTCATTCTTGTTTCCGGCAGCGAAAAACAGTTGCACTCATTTAATCATCGGTACTTTGTGTGATACTCTTCAATTTTACGATGGAACGGAACAACCAATTCGGACATACAAAATTTAGGAGGGTTCATGTTAAAGGAAAGGTTGTAACATTAGTAGACAGCTGGTAGATTTCCACAAACATTCATTCAGTTTGTCCCTCAGCTCAGAAGGTCTTAAACAACTTTATCATACGACTCATAATCTCATCTTTAGCCAAAACTTGAACTGACTTGTCATGAATAAAAGTTAATCTTTGAGAATATTGTCCAATTAAGATTCTGCAAGAAGCATGACACGACCAATTTGATACAATGTTTGCAGACAAATAATGCAAAATGATTTGTTTGTGATGGAAAATGTGGGGCGCACTGGAAGCTTAAACTCGGATTTATATCCAGATTCAAAGATTTCTCACGCTCCTTCCTTCACAAGAGGGGGAAATTCAGGAGGCAAAAGATGATGGGATGGATAGAACAAAGCAAAAGAGAAAGGTTTGGTTTAAGTGAGTTAGTAAATAAGTTTTATAGCAAAGCAACGAAAAACCAGAGAGAGTGGTTGGTTGCGACTTATCCACAATGTGAAAGGCATTCTATTGACAAATCCTAAAGGAGTTGGTTCCCAGCTCTGAACTATCTCCCTGGAGGAGCTAAACAAATTTTTCTTGATTCCGCTAACCTGGATCTACAGATTTAACAGAAAGTAGTGGAACACTTGAGACTTGGCGAATCCCAGCCCATCACCATAATCATCATCATGATCCCCCTTCCATTTCGAAAAGTGTAGTCCCTCACCCTCACTAAGAAGACTTTGTTCACCTAGACAGAGCCATCCAGGTATGTGAATCTCATCCCATAGTCTAAAATTAATCAGCCAACCCAGACAATACAGGCAGAGGATCAAGATATAATAATATCCAGTAAAAGTGGGGGAAAGTACCTCAGCTCAGCTCACTCACTCTTTCTCAATGAACGCAATTCTTTCTCCCTTTATCATCATCTTATCAAACTTGTATCGCTTTCCGTCCGGAATTTCCTTCCTCAATTGTGGCTCACGACATGCACGCATTTTTCTTTCCTTCCTTGCAGTTTGCATTTTGTATCGAGTTATGGATCCCTACTACTTTGGAATTTACTCCTATTAAAGCCATGCAGCTGTGTTGTAGCCAGGGATGAAGTAGAATCAGTCAGTGAGTGAGTGGCGAGTGGAAAGAAGATTGTTTTCTCAGAGAGACAGATCTCATTTCCTTCCTTCCTCTTACTTTCCCTCTTGAAAAAGCTTCCAAATCTGAAATTCATAAGCTGAAGGAAATGCACAAGTGGGAGAGGATTGTGGTTTGACTACTTTGGTTGTGTTGTGCCCATGATATTCAGTCTCATCTCCCTCACTCAACTCAACAGTCTGTCACAGGGAAAGTGACGTTGATGCTTAGACTTCAGGATAACATAAAATGTACATTTCGCACAAAAAACAACAAGGGTGAAATAAAAGAGGACTTGGTACAATCAACATCATCCTCCAAAGGAGATAAGTAGACTAGACTGGCTGAAAAGTTGAGTTTTATTTCATAGAAAATGCAGCCCCAGCTTGCGCAACTTGATTATATTTTACGAAATGAAAGGAAATGAAAAATCTTTCCTGTTTTACGAGGAACAAAGATTGGGTACGTGCGCGTATCGTATGTGGGGGTGCATTCCGTCAAAAATTCTTTACAAGTTTTCAAACATTCAATAAAGTTTGTAAAAATGCGTGCAGCTTGTGCAACCAAAATACCAAAAGTTGAACATGATTCCCTTTCTTCCCCTCGTCCCCTAACTTTCTTAGCAAAAAAAGTAGCCACTAATACTAATAATAACTAATGTCATTATTGATTATTACATTCCCAAGACCATCCACGCAGTACAATTTCCAAGCGTCTTGTTACATAACCAGGAAGAGGTCGGTCATCCAATCCAGATAGCTAGATATTTCGTACTGCTTTCTGGACATAAATTCACCTCAAGGAGCCACTTGGCCAGCACAACTGAAAAGCGTCAGAATCACCTTAACAGTACTTCAGCAACGGATGGATTTCTCATCACTGCTGCTAAACTAATATAATTCCGAGCCTTTCTTCATTTCCTTTGCAGACATCAGAAGGAGGGAGAGATATTCGTAGGGAGACATTAATTTTTTTTCTTCCTCAGGGAGCATGGCACAAGACGTGAATCAAACCAAAACACGAGAATTACTTTGAACGCAGTAAATACGTATGTCTGACGCAGCTAGATCTTTGAGTATATTACAAAAGTACAAGGGACCCAATAAATTAATGGGAGAAAGAAATCTCTTTGAAAGATTCGAAATTAAATTATTGGCCAAAAAAGACAAACACAAGAAACAAAACAATAACTTGTTTTTTTTTGTTTTTGCCATCTTGCCTACTTTCTATTATTACTTATTGGGGCCAACCTTAATATTCTTTTGTGATCTATTGGCTTACCAGAAGAGAAGGAAACAAACAGGATTAATTAATTCATGGAAAAGGCATTATTTGTCTCGGATAATTGATCAGATGGGTAGAACAAAATGGCATGGAACGAGAATAAAACTCTTTAGTCCTGTTTAACACCGCTGCTTAACTCCATACCAGCTTTCCTTAAAAGGAATCGAGTATGCACATAAAAAAGTTGGGCGATTAGTGTCATCCATCAAAACTCTTGGCTGACAATGCAGGTAACCAACCCCGGGTTTTCAGTGACTGAGTGAAAGTGAACAAACGAATGAGTATCGAAATAATGATGATGTCTTCATTCCCATTCCTTGTCTTTCGTTCCGTGTTCCACCTTTCTCTATTATTAAGCAACCAGCACCACTTTAGTTTACTTTAGTCGTCACATCAACAGCAACCAACCATTGACACACCACAAACTCTTCAAGAATTTAGACAAAGTCCTAACTCCATTCACGCCGTATGCTCTGAACCTAGCTTGCAATAAACCAACGAGTTGGTGGGAAACGTCGCAAATCTGACTCAATTACACTTTATCTGCCACAAAGTACTCGTGTAAATTTTACAATGCACTCATTCATTCGTTATCCATATTATTCTTGGCCTTTGTCTCATCTCATTGCCCTTTTGGATTTGTGAGTGAAATACTGGAACTAACTGAATGGAAGGATGGTGTTGTGCTGCTTGACTTCGTGATTGATGTTACTGCAGATTGGATCTTTAATGATGTTTGAAGTTTGTGTTTGTTGCCCTGAGGGAGGTTGCATGGCTTGCTCTCTGATTCTGATTGAGAGGTGATGAATAGAAAGAAAAGAAAGTGAGACAAAAGCTTATTCAATCAGCAGCAGAAGCACAGCGTACACACGACCAAAACTCCAAATGCAATGTGATGAGGATGGATAATCATTTCGAAAGAAAAAGGCAAATACATCACGAGGATCATTAAGCAAATAACTCAGCTTCATCATCATGGAACAAAGCTAAATCCAGTTCCTGGTAGCTAGCTGTTCGACACCCGACCCCGTGTGTGCAGTGCATTTATTGTTTGCTCTCAGATTTATTATGTGATCCTATCCACAGTAGTTATTTACATGAATACTTCAATGTGGTCCGTAGTGTAAGAATGATGATTATTTAGAATTTCGACACGTTACACGAGAATGCCATCGTCCAACGAGTCAACGCGACGCCGGCTTTGTTCTCTCCCAGAACAATTACAATTGATCACAATCAGCCTTGCCCATAGAGAGAAGGGCTGGCTGGAAACAATAGNTTACAATTGATCACAATCAGCCTTGCCCATAGAGAGAAGGGCTGGCTGGAAACAATAGTGCAATCAAATTCAACCCAACCCTGGTAAACCACACCACATTGCATTTGTCAAATGTCCAGAATAACCTCCCGGTTAGGATGCAATGAAACTCGTGACAATTACAAATACTAATAATACGATGATGGTGACAGGCCAGGTAGGGGTAATGAATGGCCAAATGAATATATTTGTAATCGGGTGGCATTGGGAGTTGAAGCACATATATTTTTATACTATACTAAATCTTGAATTAACTAAAGTTGGAAGATTATTTATTACGCATTCACATTCAGATTCTAGATCCATGCCACAAATAAATGTTGTCGAAAAGTAAAGGAAAGTGAGAAATAGGAGATATGACGAGTGCTGCGGTTGACAAATAATTGTGCATGCCGAAGAGTCGAGGCCCTTCTATTTCTTAAGGACCCTTAAAAGGCTCATTGTTCTCGTTATGGAAGAGAGTGGGTTAGGTTGTAGGTACTGTAAAGTGTGCTCAAACTGGTATCCAATTTTGAGGTTTACGTCAAGCTAACCTTCTCCTGACAGAAGTTTATGTAGAAATAGTAGATAGTAGGAATTGAATGTACGTGGACATGTGAGTAATCGATGGCGTAACTTTACACGTTGTTGTTCACCCGAGAAATCCTTCATTGTTTACTTTGTGAATTGGAATTTGTTATTCGACTCTCTCTTCCTCTCTTCATCTCTCTTATCCTATCAAATTTTGTCTGTTTTCATCATTCTCAATTATTCAAATACGATGGGACTGATGTGAAAGTAAAGGAATGGAAGAGATTCTCTTGTTGAGGTCAATCCAATTCAATTCCATTTGTGCGTGGGTAGGTGTTCATTCCTCTGATCTGGTTTACTTTTCATGCATTGTAACCAAAAGTTTTGCCCAGTTTGCAAATACCAATCACACATCTCTCTCCCAGTATGATGGTTGGTTGGGATCACAATAATTATTACTGTTTACTTTAAAGAACCTGTGATATAATTAGAGAAATTGGAGCACACATCATTCGGAGATAGAACGAGGTAAAAGCAAAGTAGCTCATGTTCCGAATTACATTTAACTGTAAAGTAGTGCAGAGATGATATCCTCCAGATCACTACCATCAAACAAGTATTAGATCGCAATCACGTCAATGTAACTCGAACCATTAATTGTTCAAACTGATCAAGTTGCAAATTTACATCGTAATAATCGCCAGAAATTCAAAACAATTGCTCAGCAAGAATAATTGGATCATATGCAAACTACTACTAAATCCAACCAGGTCATGATTAATTACTTTTTTGTTTGATATTTAATAAAACCTCTCCAATTTCATTGATCGCTTGGCCATGGTTTAGTGGAAGTGAGATAAAAACATTCAGAACACGAGGACATGACAGGAGATGATGAGGAAATGTGAACTCGTACAAGCTCCCACGTCAAGTCACTGTTCAAAGTCTGACGGAGCAATAAAATGACTGCCGAGTCAGATTTCTGAAACCTGAAACCGTTTTTTACCCATATTTGAAACAAGGCTGTCTCTTGGGCTTTTTTAAAAAAAACTGACGTCCCTGGTTGGAAGTTGTCAGCTGCATTTCCAAGTCTTCATTCAAAGAAAATCCTCAACTTTCTGGTTGTACTGGATTGGATTGAATTTATATTTATTATGGAAAGAAATGTGGAGATTGAGTGAATTATTGAGAGTGGAAAAAAGAAGGAAATGAGTTTCCATTCAGTTGAAATGGTTGAGTCTGAGTGTGAGAATAAGAGCCAGCCAGCCAGCCAGAGAGGAGTTGACTAAGTCGCTTTCCGGTCTTTATACTACTTCACAACAAGTTACCGGCATTATGGTCGAATATTATATGGAATCAGAATCAAAGAGAGTTGAGAAAATGAAAGACAATGGAATCACGATCACGAACAGGAATTAGTATTCATTCGATGATTCAATGCTTGAATGATCATAATATCTTCATTCTCTCTCTCTCCGCTTCTTTCTTCCTTCCTTCCTTCCACTCTCGTGCATGTCAACCAAAATGGTTGAGTCTGAGTGTGAGAATAAGAGCCAGCCAGCCAGCCAGAGAGGAGTTGACTAAGTCGCTTTCCGGTCTTTATACTACTTCACAACAAGTTACCGGCATTACTATGGTTGAATATTATATGGAATCAGAATCAAGAAGAGAGTTGAGAAAATGAGAGACAATGGAATCACGATCACGAACAAGAATTAGTATTCATTCGATGATTCAATGCTTGAATGATCATAATATCTTCATTCTCTCTCTCTCCGCTTCTTTCTTCCTTCCACTCTCGTGCATGTCAACCCGATAAATTCAGCTAAGAGAAAGATTCATTTCTAAACTTGAAATGTTCTTCTAAATCAAATTGAATTTCATAAACTTTTCCAACCATTAACAAAATACAGGCACACAAGAGTTAGAGTTGAGCCCTTTTCCTAGATTTGGAAACTTTTAACTCAAAAGTTGTACAAAATAATATTTACCCTGGGTTCTACACCACCCACTCCCACCAGAACTCACCCTTCCTTCGGGTGGGGCTTGCACGCAGGATTAAAATACGTAGGGAATATATGCTTCGGTGAACACATCTATGAGTGCCTAACTAGAAGGAAAAAAGGACTCGAAACTTTTAACCTATCCACTCATTCAGAACAAAGATTGAAACAAGGGGTTCTATTGAAGAAGGCTTACTTCCCATAAAAATATGACGGCGTTGATTTAATAATAAACAAGTTATTAACACAATGTAGGCTAATCGCATACGCAACGCGGAAATAAGATTATGACATACATTGGATGGGGAGAAAGTCTAGGAAAAAACCTAATAATTTTATTATGGAGTTCTGTGGTAAATGGCGTTTTTTAAAAAGTTGTTGAAGCAAAGCATAGTTTCACCATGAGTGAGTGATCCTTCTAAAAGACATCAAGCAACCAAGTCCCCAACGTGCCGTTGCCTCCCAAATGAGTGAGTTGTATGATGACACTTACTTTTTAAGCAGAATGTTGGTCCAACATTCTCCACCTCACAGATAGAATAGTTGAGTACGGGTGCGGTGGTCTATATATGGAATGAACATGGATAATAAAAGAGTATAATATCGCATTTGGAGAATGATCATGAGCTCCTCAATCCAACCAGCCAGGCAACTAGAAGGGTAAAACAGCAAACCACTCTCATTTTAACTTTCCCATTTAACTGAAATAGCTCCTCGCTACTTTTACTCCCAGTAGTAGCGAAAAGAGAGCCGAAATTTTAACCAGAGCTCACCAGAAATAAGAAGGTGCTGGATTATTAGACTTTGGCTACTTCCATCTAAAACTCTTCTACCCTCATCCAACTACTCCTCCTACTGCCAGGGATGAATCCAATGTACACACTCATTACCAGAGGGTATCAATAATTAACGAGGCTTTAGTGGCACTGTGATGTCTCGCAACGACTTGGTCAAAGACTAGATTACGTCAACAAACAAGAGAAAGCACGGAGGCATGACAGTAGTGGTGGAATCCAGTGAGGTTAAAATTGCCATCTAATGAGACACTTGTATAAAAGTTGGAGACGACAAAAATTACCCACATGAATTGAAAATCAATAGAATTATTCAGTAGTAGTTGCTTTAAAAAGCCAAACTGCCAAACCAACCACGTCATATTTGTTTGGTAGGTGGAATTTAGAAAACCAATTTGCTGTTTACGGTATTCATGAAATGCCCGTTAGAGGAACGAAGCAGTTTTCTCCTCGTTTGATTTTAGATGGACCAGAACAGAAGAGTAAAAGTAGTAGGGCCACAAAACAGAGCGGAATAAAGTTCTGCAGCTAGTTTCCTGTTAAAGCCGACTGCCCGACTTCTGCAAATTTCATTAAGCCCATCGTCCACGTCCATCCAATTTAAGGCTCACTGAATAGCTTCAAATAGGAATTGCTTTGATGATCTTTATTGCAGATAACAGTCACTCTTCTCTGACCATGGTCTCATACTTGGCGTTGGTTATTCACCACCATCATCCCACTTTTACTTCCTTTTACTCCAACGGTACAACTTCCATCTAATGTCTTTTCTCAAAGTTTTACTCAACAACCCCTGTAATTGTAAACCTTATTTGCTATTAAGACGGTTTCTCTCTTTCTTAAAAAAATGAATGGACACAGGAGGAAATTTTATTTTTGAAATCCACATCCTCCCGTCAATAAAGTCCAGTTTACTGTGATGTACTGCAGTCGACCGGTGAATGATGTGATGAAGGAATTTGTGTTGCGTGGAAGATCAATGAGGAGACAGGACAGGATGTGAGAGGGAGATGAAGTAATAAAATGTTGTTTAGAGGGTTTTACTTAGTCAGACTAGGAACAGGAGCTGAAAGATAATGGAGAGGATAAAATAAAGGAGGATGGGACGTCGGTTGTGAATAAATAATTAGCCAAAGTATATATGGAGATGCACTGGGAGTGTAAAACAATTTATCTTCGTTAACTATTGGCGTGTAGTACTTACCAAGGAACACAACCATAACTAAGGAAGGACTATGCATGGGTGAGCAGTCATTAGCTTTATTAGACAATGCGCCCTAAACAACAACAACAACCCATGGAAGAAGGGACTCTCTCTCTCTCCATTATGCAAGACAACAAAGATCACCTATGCAAAGGGTATGCCGACCAACCAAGTTACTTTCTCCTCGATCTCGACCCTCATCCAACCCAAAGTCCCATGTCGCTTGTATTTCCTTGCATAATAATAATACTCTGTACAACTAGATGAACAAGGGAGGAAGAAGTTGGAGGTTGAAGTAGCAAATCTAACCAAACCAACTCTTCTTCATTCATGATGACTCACCACACCACTACCATCAACCTAGTCGACCACCAAGTTCCGCTGAGGGAGGGAGGGGGAGAGAGTCAGCAGGATTCTGCAGTTTCAACAAAACGAGTCTAATTTTCCTTTCGGCTCTCCGGAATCAAATCCCATCATGATTATTTTTCATCAGTTTAGTCCCATAAAAACATGGTTAGCTGTTGACACCCAGTGTTAATCACTTTATAAAAGGGAATGAATGTCGGGAGAGGATGAAATGTTGTTGATTTAATTAATCCGACTGCAGCATGCAAAACCTAATCCCTGCTTGGTTGCAGAGCAGTCATCCCAGTATCCCAGCTTTGCTTTAGGCTCTCTACGGTTTACCTACGTATGCATAACTTGGTTGAACTGGATGCAAGGCAGACTTTGATATTTTGGAAGAGATTCAAGAAGAGAGAAGAGAGATAATTCAAGACCCTTGAGAATTGCCAGGATTTAAACTGCGGAGCAAGTGTTTAGCAGAATAATGGTGAAATGTCACGCTCAAATGTGGGAATAAAACTAAGGAGCAGAACAGAACCGTTAAAGAGTTGTCTCTGGACTTTACAGAATACTCAGTAGTCGAGTAAGGAAGCAGTGCATGATATCAAAGCCATTACAATGCTGCTCAAGACAAAACCACGGTCATTTATGGTTGGGATCGAGTTTGGGGATAAAAATTGAAAAGATTGATTCCCTCTCATTACAAACCTCCATTTCCTTAATTAATCTCCAAGCGGTGTGACCCACCGTTCCAGTCACATCTCTGGGACACAAATGTCTGCTTCCGTCTCAAGATTAGTTGTAGACATTAAATGAACAAATGGTTGCACGGAACAAAGGCCGCAAGGAGAACGTGGGTGCGGGCTGTGGTAGGACGACAAGTTGCAGTGCATTCTGTCGATTGTGGTGTGGGGCCGTAGAAGTTTCAGAGCAGACCGTCCGTGCGTACCTTCCAAACCATAACTGCGCCTGGGTAACGACCACACCACCACCATATAACTTATTGGAGACGACTTGCCAAATATTACCTACTGACATTTCACTGGTAGCTCGTTTAAAGGGAATTCATGTGGGGTTTAGGCAACCAAACCAAATCACGAAACTAATATTGCCAAATACATGCAGACCCAATTCCAGGAAAGAGAACTACACATTATTGGATGTCTTTTGCAAGGACGCAATGAAACAAAAGAATTTCGCAACGAGAATGGTCAGTTGAGCTGAAATCAGTGAGGTTTCATTTCTGACTGTTCCCTGTGTGGCTGACCATGGATGATGATGATTATTGTGGAGTTATGTAGAGCAGGAGATATGTGATTGTGAAGGTATGCACATGGAGAATTTGGAATTTAAATCAAATCCCACACTCCAATCTACCTCGTTTGCAGGCAACTACTGGTCAGTCTATGCATATGGGGTTGAGGTGGCTGGAAAGATAAAATTCCAGAGAATTGTAGCTTTCAAAAATGGAATTTTTTCTTTTCTTTCTGTTTGAGGTTATGGGGTATAGATTTCTGGACGGCTGACCATTCAGAGGGGTTTAGTGGGCTGGATGGAGTGGAAATTGAGATTTAGAATGAAGTGTAGACAGCAAGGAAGAGAAATTGGTCAACTGAACAGGGCAAGAGAGAGAGAGCTGGAGTGGTTTGGCTTTTAAAGATATTTTCCACCGTTCTGGGTTTGATTTTTTCAGAAAAAGAGGAAAGGAAAGGGATATAAGAAAAAAGGAAGCAAAGCAAATGAAGCCCAAAATCTCCTCCAGTCTCAAAGTGCTGCTTCAGCTGTCATCAAGATGCCTACCTTGCTCAATATCCACATGCTTCGATGCCACCTCCATCAAGCTCAAGCTTTAACCAGGCACACTGAATGGCAGTAAAGTAGATAGGTAGGTAATAATATTTCACCAAAAATGCCATGATGCGATAGAATGAGAAAAAAGAAATAAATCTATAATACCAATACAATTCCAATAACTTCCAGCCTGCCTCTTTTGCATATTGTAACAAAACTTGGGGCCAATGTAGTTGTTATTTACGTGTTAATTTTGGAGTTATGAGAACGGCGGATCCTATTTTTATCGACCGGGTAGTAGAAGTTGAACTAAAAGTTGCTACATAATATTTAGTATAGTGGGTAAGAAAGCCTTACAAGTTCAACGATAGTATGGAGACTATAAGTAGGCGAGTTCTGTGAAATAGATGGTTTGGTATTTACAGGAAAGAATGAGCTAAATATTTTATCCTCGCACTACATAAAGTGAATAAGGAGCATATTGCCATTGACTGACTGAGGGCATTCTTCCGCAACGATATTCATGAGTTCAACTCAAGCAAACTGCTTCAATAAATTATCATAGGGAAAGTAAGTGAAAGAACAAGAACAAGAATAACCAGCTCCGTATATAGTTGGGCTTGGTTTGTTGCGTATAGGTTTAATTCAACCCACGCTTCAACCCAGCCACAATTGTTACAGAGGTACCGGATTGGGAATAAGATAACCTATGCAGGATTCACTCACTCAAGCAGAATATAAGAGTCCCAAAAACACCACCACAACAAAAACCACCCACTTCATTGATATGACTTTAGGCAGATGTAGGGTGCATGAGTTGTTTGTGGAGAAAGTGAGAAAACTCGAGACAATCTAGGAAATTGTATGAAAATGAAGGAGCATGGTTTCATTTTGCAAAAACCATCATTTCGCTTGGGAAAGAGAGAGGATTTTGTGACAAGTGAAATCATGGCAGTTAACTTTCTCCACCTAAACCAACCACCACATTCATACTCGTCCAATGGTGCAGGAAACTGGGTTAGTTGCTGGAAACGGAGAGAAACTGCAGAGAGGAGGAAGCACTTGGTGGTAGTTGGTCCAGGAATCTAGAGCCGGTTCTAGTTTTTCGTAGTGAGAATATAATGTGTTGGATTGGATGATGTGATGATGGGATGTGTGTGCTTGTATTTAATTTGGAGGATAAATAAGAGTGAGTAGATAAACATTAGCTGTATGGTGCTTGGCTGGGTTATCCTAAAGCGGAGAAAGTTTGTTGGAGGAGTGAGAAAGCGTAATAAGAATGAATCGTCAGCCGTCGTACTTTCTCTCTCCTTAGTCGTTGGCTTGGCTCTGCCATGCTCAGCAACAAAGTTTATCCAAAGTGAGAATGGTTCCTGGAGAAAGAAGCGGCTAACAAACAACGTCATAATTCCATTTTGCGGAAGCATATGTAAGATCATGAACATGAGCTGGTCTCAACTCAGCAAAGTCTTAAGAAATCCTAACAAGAAAAGAAAATTTGTTATTTCGCTTATATGCCCAACAACCTACGACTGGGTTGCCTGCATACCAAAAACCTACTCATTGGACTTTACTTTGGCAAGGTTTTGTGTTTGTTAATAAGTAATGTGGCATAAATATTAATTTCTCCCAAACTGGGCCAACCAACTAACCAAAGTCTTGCCCAGTTGGAATGATTTTTCAATTCTGCGTATGCAAATTACTAGTTAGTTCCCAGAACAAACTATGCCTCACGGCCAGCCATTAATAAAAATGAGGTTTTAATGAATTGTATTCACTGCAGCAGCAACGGTGGGGCTGCTGCATCATAAGTATTATCATGCATGCGGACAAAATATGAAATAAAATGCAAAAATTTCAAACCGAGATTCTTTCTTTCCAGTAATAAAGAGAAATGATTGCAGTCCATTCATTCATTACAATTACAATAAATTATTAACCCATTTCTGGGATTAGTACTACAACTTGTCAATAATACGCTTCAACTCTTTCCCACGCTAACATCATCATAGGAAAAAGTTTATGGACAAATGTACTCTGTTTAAAAAAGTGACTTGGAATTTTTCTACTTTTCATTTGGTTCTTACTTTTAACTTTTTGTTCTGGAATCGCATCACATCACATGCCAAATTCTCAAGAAAACGAACCACCTTGCATTGTCTTTTTCATTTTTTTTCGCATCCATCTTTCTTTCTTATGTAAGCCTGAGTGGTCGCGCAACTTACCAACATATACCTAACTAAACTAATGAATGATGAGTTCGATTTTCTAATTCTTATGTTTTTTCTTCTTTTTCAGATGAGACACGGCATATAAGAATTTGGTAGGAGGGCTACTTTATCTTTTGTCCAAGTTTTTCACCACTTTCCCAACTTATCATCAATCCATTAAGGGTGAGAAAGAGAGAGAGGAAACTACTTGTTCTATCTAGGCAAATACCAGAACAGAAGAAATTCCAGCATACCTAAAACCATCCCACTCTCGGATTGTTGGTTGGTGGTGCTACTGGTTTGGTTGGAAAAGACGGATTGCGGCAGGGATAGTGTGGTGGGATCCGATGATGGGAAATTGAACACTCGACTGCTTTTAAACCTGGTTCATAACCAAGTTTAGAAATTTATGTTCTTAGCTCGAGACAGCGATTACATCTCTTTCTCATTCTCTCTTTGTTGCAGAGAAAGCATTGCTGACTCACACCTAAGGAAGACTTGTTCCATCCAACCTCTGGCTACAACAGCCGTTGCCTCTCATTCATTCACTCAATTCCTCCTCCATCCTGTGGCTCCTTTCTCCAGTGTCATGCTCAAATCAAGCATTATTATGCATGCAACAATAAGAACAATGCGACATGATGCGATCTTCTAATAGGAGAGACAAAAGAAAGGCTCCATAGGAAGAAGCGAGGATTTGCTTTGAGTGGTGGACCACATCATCAGGATCTAGGCAGACTTTCTCCTCTCTTGTCTTTCACTCCAATTAGCTCGTAACAACCAAGTTACTTGGTTTCTTGTAGCGGTGCGAGTTATGATGGAAGGGATGAGATATGAAGAAACTTGGTTAGAATTTATGCCCTCGTATATTTACCAAGGCGGACAGAATGATTACAACATTCATTTCATTTTAGTTTCCAAAGAACGACGGCTCTTCCACAGACTACTCAAATTCTTTGGTAAATTTTAAGGATTAAGCACTTTTCATTTTTGTTTAACAAGGCGTCAAACTTGAAACATTTTATTTTATCTCAAGAAAATGTGAGTGTGAGCACGGAAAAGAAAGTATCAGTGCAGTGGAGCATCTGGGGATTGGTTGAATATTGAAAAGTGTGGAAAATGGAAATATTACACGCAAACTTTTCCGATTTGGCATGTTATTAAATGGAGAAAGGAAAGAAGGGGTGGGAGATGGAATATGGATATGTAGTTACAAAGAGGAAAGATTTTCCTTGCTCTGTTTGAGTTTGAGCAAGAAACACGATATCGATACCCATTCCGACAGAACAGAATCAAGCAACATCTGAGCCAATGTTGTGATGCGTGAAACTTGAAAGTTTTACGATAATGGTGAGGAGATGAGATTCTCTTGAAATGAATTAAATACATATGGGTTGAGGGGCAGTTTCTTGCTTAAAAGGATGGAAATGAGACTGTGATATCTGGAACAGATGAAGCCACACACAGTGGATTATGCCATTTAAAAACAAGGCTCTTGTTTTTCTAAGAGTGGAATAGACGACAGGCGGGTGAAGATGGTAAGTGGAGAAAATAGAGAAAGGAATACATTTCAAAGTCAAATGCAATTTCAACCAGCACAAGGAGCCGTGTTTTACTCATAACAATTGGAAGTATAACAGTTATAGAGTGCTTCATATATTCCGAGCCCATGACAAAACAATACTCACATTTTCGCAAGAAAACAAGAAAGGAATCGTGGAAATAATTTCAGAAACAGGAAAAGAAAGTAAGAGCAGCCGTGAGTCGTTTTGTTTTGGCTAAAGGCTTGTTTGAACTCGTTTTTTCTAGTGAATGAAGAGTATTTTATAGGATATGATGTGAGAGAAAGAGAGAAACGATGGATCTAATATCGACTAAAAAGAATAAGCAGGCAATAAACTCGATATGGTATCCGGAAGGGATCTTCACTCTTGTCTCGCTTATTCTTTCGACTTTGACTTGAGTTACATTTCATATCTTTTCTACTCAAGTTATCATTCTTGAATTGCTTGCCCCAGTCAACCAGCTTAGAAAAATGTCACCATTTACAACTTCAAGGTACCATGAAATGGATTCATAAAGTTTCATATTGCTTAAAAAAGCTTACTATTACACACATATCATTTTTAAAAGTCTGTGCTTCCATATTCTTTCAGCGTATCATTGCATTCAGAGCAGATGGGAAATTGAAGAAGTTGTTGCAACACTTTCACCTTTATTTCGGTGAAAAAAATGAGATGCAGTGCTATTTTGCTGCCCTGTTTGAGATGCAGCCTTCCCGTTTGTTTGTACTCCGTGTTGTCCATTCCATTCTAATGGATGCGTTGAATTTGTTTGGTTGGTTTTGAAAGTTGGTTGTCTGTGGAGAAGGAACGCATCGGAGTGGAAACTTGTTGGAAGTAGAATAAGGAAAAGTTCAAACAAGTTTGGCCATGTATTGGCTTCTTCATTCACCTCCTTTTCTTCTTCTTCTTACTTGTGTCACTTGAAGCCCAAGCAAAACAAGTGAAGTTAGTTGCATTTGATCCGATCTACTTTGGGCTAACTAACTGAACGGTCCGAAGAGATAAGACGATGGGACACTGACTGACTCTCCTTTGAACTCCAAACAACGAGTCTAATTCCACTCTTCCCATTTTCACGCGCTTTCACCCGGAAGGAACACAACATGAGGTTGTAAAGGAATGTAAGCATAGTTGGGTTATTCCTTTCTCTCCTCCGCAGCAGCAGCCATCCAAACATTGTGTGTCTTGTAGTGAAATTTGGGCTGTGAAAATAAACCCTTTTCTCTAAAACACTCGATCTAACCTAATCGCTCTATTTATTTATTTGTTGTTGTTTGGATGTCATTTCAACCCAAACAGGAGTAAATTCCTTGATCTTACGCTTTCTCCATGAACGCTCCAATAAAGCGAATGACATTACTTGCTCAGTCAGTTTTCTTTCTCATCCAGGACAGATTCCATCGCTGTGAGAACACAGGTCTTTTATTGAAGGTCTTTATTAAGCTCCATTCAATGGTAATGTGGCGGATTACATCATTCATTCCTTCTTGTCTCACTTCACGCAAGGACCAGGCTGGGCCGGTTAGCAGAGGCCCAGAAAGAAAAACAGTTTTTGAGACGGGGCGAAACAAAAGGAACTGAGGAAATAAATTAAGGCAACGCAATTCCGTATTCGACTTTACCATTGCTGCCTCCCCTTAGAACGGAAACTGTTTCAGTTCCATTCAGAAGAGTTCAAAAAGCTTGGAGTGAGATTCAAGCGAGGGTTAGTTGAAATAACTGCGTTGGAATTGAGCATTAAAAATTTAAGCATTTATGTGTAAATTAGTCCAAAGTTCTGATTCAACTAAAAGTTCAAAGCTTCTACTATAGTACACGGAGCACATATCATGAACGGAACAGAGCACACAAAGTAGAGTTGATTTTAGGTTTTTGCGGGTAATTTTGCGTAGAGATGTGCAGCCCACCAACTAATAATAATCCCTCGTTTTGCTTCTTTCCTACTAAAATAGTGGCATTTGATGGTTGGTTGGTAGTAATTTCACTGAATGCTATTCATGGCTCATTACTGCGATTAACAAAGTTGCACCAGTAAAATCATGCAAGAGTTTTGGAGTTGGATGGAGTTGAGTATAATTTAGTTGGTTGGTGTAGTTTAGAGGCTTAAAATCCTTCCATTCTGTGAATCAACTTGACAATAAATGCTGTGAATTTCACTGACTGTGTTGTGCAGTTGGATGGGAGTGGTTTGGGCAGCCAACTTCCGCTCCAGTTTACTTTACTTACCAACTTTGACTTGCTCTTCACTTTATGTTACTTTTATTCCCTGCCTACCAACAAAATCATTGTATTGTAAATTGTATGTGGTTACACACAACATGAATTGCATTGCGTAATAATAGCTTAGCTTTGTGACTTAAATAAAATGTATAGCTTTGCCTTCCTGCCATCTAACAAAATGTTATTTTGTTGGTGACATGACAGTGCAGTCAGAAATCAAGCCCTTGTCATGATCACAAACAAAAACAGAAACAAAACAGAAACAAGTGAGTGCAATCGTGTACAAGGAAAAAGAAAATT
The DNA here is from genome assembly GCA_036491905.1 of Folsomia manolachei. NCBI lineage: Eukaryota > Metazoa > Arthropoda > Collembola > Entomobryomorpha > Isotomidae > Folsomia > Folsomia manolachei. The sequence continues at coordinate 26,584 of JAAXNX010000416.1, forward strand.
AGGTTCCGGTGGATGAATCTTTGAACTGCTAAACTCAGGTTATGTGTATGTATTTATGCTACTGGAAATATGATCCATTCCATGCTTTCGTGCATGCCCTGAGGAGAATTTGGGGTTCAATGTAACAAACCAACAATCTAAATAACACCATTTATCAGGGAATTTTATGTGTAAAGATTTCCTGAGTTTATTGTACGTACATAACTAAAAACACCAAACCATTCACACAACACAGCACAATTTCCATCCTTTTCCAACCTGTTTTAATATATTAAAAAGGGGAAATAACTCTCAGGAAGCGGCATTGCGTTGGTTTGGAGTTTCTCTGGATTGATGGCGGCTGGTATGATGGTCATTCGTTGGGTTTGTTGCTTTTAGTTCGTGAGTGAGCACAAGCAAGGCCACATTAATTGAATGTATTCACCCTTTGACACAACACTTTTTCATGATGATGGATCAGTCCATTCCATTTATTCAGCGACTTAACTGCCACTGAATTTATTCCATTATCGTTGTAAATCCACCCAAAAAATTGGGGTTGAAAATAATAGAGCAGAGAGTTGAGTTGATGCATGGTGGACTGGTGTACCCATCCCTTTGATTACTACTGTACGCCACGACAAAGAATGGGATGCATGACCGTATTATAAAGAAAGATAGAAAAGTAAGAGTAAGGCGTATAATCAATCCATCCTGCAGGTCTATGCGTAGCCATCAAATCAACCAGTGATGGACCAAAGAAATAGCCACACATTCGCCATCCATCGCCATGCTCCTGCCGCCGTGTCGATTCATCAAGACGCTGTGACAGCTCCGTGGAAAGCAGTCAGGGGTCATTCTGTCCGGTCGACCGGTTCCTCTATTCAACAATCTTTACAATTTGCAATAATGTGGTGAACTAAACTTGAAATCTTTGAACCTCGCCGACCCAAGAAAAGACCTGTTTCTTACATATTGTGTATGTTGTGATCTGTATGATGAAAGTTTAAAAAACGACGCAGTTATCGTGCAAAGGTTATGTTGAGCTATGAGTATAAAAACAATCAAAATAATGTAATGCAATGCAATTCCAAATTAAAACTTAATTGAATCCTTGAACTAGAATAAGTGAGCATGAAACGAATCCAACAAAGGATGTTGTTGAGTAATTAAGTTGTGCGACAAAGCATCATCCATATAAAACCAGAGTCACTGACTAAATGCAACACATGAAATTGCTTGTAATTGTCGGCTACTCGTGATTCCCGTGAATTGAATCTGACTGGGGTGGATGACGGATTATACTTTGCTGGATTGTTCTTGCTCCAACTCGTCAACTTGATTGGATTGCCATTTAACTTTGACTTGTGCAATGGATAAATGTTATTTATAGGAGTAGTGTGCCACTACTGCCACTAATAAAAGAAAGAGTCAAAGCCAAAGCTCTGCCTCAACCAGGTTTGATTTCAGAGATTGTGAAAAACGGAGTTGGTGGTGGAGAAAGTAATGAATTGCGTGTTTTGCATCCGTCCGTCGGTTGGTGGTGGAATAATCCCTTGAGCAAAGCAGACTTTAGAGGAAATTGAAATCTATTTGATCCAAGGAGCCGCATGTGGGTTCTGCATATATAATAATTCATCACGCTGAAGGAAGCTAGGGCACGAAAACATCCAATCCAGCAGTACTGCTACTGAGAGTTCTAAGTAAAAGCTATCATTATTGACTGACTAGAAATGCAAACGAGGTGAAGGTATGTCTGAACTTGATTTGCATTACTACATGGCGCCTGGATTCGCAAATCATGTCATTATCTGATAGAAGGTGGTCGTCTTCGTAATCTTTCGACTTGCACTGCGTTGACCATGTATACCGGGTTAAACTCAGTCTTATATATGTAAATTTAGGATAACTCGGTCGGGTTATTTGCATGAGGTGAAGCTAAGTTAGCCCTGGGCACCTTCTACAAAACTAACTATCTTGTAGGGAGATAAAATATAAGTAAAAGACCAAGTCGAACATATATTCTCATTTGGCAGGTTTAGATTGCCAACTAAAGCACATCTTTGCGTGTGTGAGTCCCATCACCATCACCCACCCACTACTGCATGACAGGGCTAAGGTACAGATAGCTCCTTCGGTTATGAATATCCATCGACCAACAAGCACTTGATGTGATGCACCAACAAAACAAATCCAAACTACTATCATGACTACTCCGAAAGACACCTTTAGAACTTGTAACATTGCACATTTAAAGTGCAACTACAGTAAAAATTATAATTCACGTAACTTTTTCAACCTAATAATTTAATGTGATGTATCGCAAAAAAGAAAAAAAAACAATACGGGATCGACACTTTATCACTCTATTTAGTGCGTGAATTATTATCACGCTGGGTTAGTGAGCTGAAGAATGTAAGAAGGAGAAAAGAAAAGCAGGCCAAGCGAAAAAAAAGAATTGAAAAACTTGCACCATCCATCCCACCCTACCTAACCATCACCGCTAATCTTGATCACTTCCTTCCAGCTTCAGTATATCTCTGTGCTCAGAAAAGGCAAGCAGAAACGTGCAAACATGGCATAGAACAAGTAAAACTTTGCCAAACCATCAGCAAACTTTTGCAGATAATTGGGTGAGCAGGAGGCGAAGACGAAAAAAAAGAATTGGAATCAACAACCAGTCATAGCTCAGGTTGAACATTGGCTCACCTAAGTAAACTTAATATCAACATTTTCGCCTTCCCTTGCGACACCAACTTAATGAGACCAATCTGTGTTACAATACTCAATTAATTATTGGGAATAATTGATTGATCCCTGCAGCACGATGGTTGGTAGTTGCTTCCATTTTCCGTCTACTCCTGAAAACTTTTTACTTTTACATGTGTAACAACTTTAACCCTCTCCTTGTCACAGATTTTGCAACGGCAGGCGTTGTTTGCATGTTAAACATCTATTTTGCTGGGGGCAGGTAGGAAGGAAGATAGTTATGCGTAGAACTTGTAAAATGAACATATGCACTACCACAGGGTAATCCCAAGATGCCAATAGTTGTATGCAGAGAAAATAAGAAAGAAAGTGGGGAAGATCATTTCCTCCTCAGCTCAGCATTAGTTCCTTCTTCCAACGTAAAGCAAGCAATGCAATGTAATAATGCAATCCCCAACCAACAAACAAATCCCAACTAAAAAGCCGAGAAAGAAGACTTTTTGAGATGGAAAAAGTGGAAAAGATGAAGGTTACTTTAGCTGGATCTCTCGGCTCGTGTAGTGAAGTCCCATTGTGAACATAAATTGTCATCAAACCCCATTTGTGAACTCTTTCTCCCTTTTATGCTCAAAAAGTTACACTCGTTTGATTCAATTCGGAGCAAAATATCTACACAAGTCGGATTTGTGGAGCGAGGATCTAGTTTGCAGGAGTGCAGAGTAAATGTCTTTAAGCAAATTACATATGTTCTTATCATGTTGAGCCCGCACCTCTGCGATTACTGGGTTTAAAACGATTACATAATACCAGGCAAAAAACATTCATTTCAGTTTCGTTTGAGCTACGGTTGTACAAGTGGGGGCAGTCGTTGAGTTTTTCTTTTTCTTAAATTTGTTTGGCAGAGCATATGATAGACATCCTTTGGGAAAATTTAACAAATTCCACTACTTCAACACTAGTTATATATTCTAATTTATACTGTTTAATGTGTTTTTTTATACTCAAAAACTCCTTATCATTAGACAAAACCACATCGTTACTAGAAAAATAGTCTTAATACTTGTTTGACAATTTTTAAAAGAAGTTGCAATCGCGTCTCAAATATTGTCGAAATTCAGCACAAAAATAAATCCAAACACAAAAGTAAAATGTTTGACATATTTTTTTGTCATAATAATAAAAAACACCAAAAAAGCACAATCTGCACTAAGTCATCAACATTAAGAAGTCTCATATTGTCGCAAGAATTGCCCCAATCCGACACAGAATAAAGTGTTGAAAGTCATAAGACGAAGTACACTCTAAGAGGATGCAGACCATGTTGTTTCCTTCCGGG